>JAOEHV020361798.1:0-24356 GCA_025447995.2 Isaurus tuberculatus | reverse complement strand
TGAGCTGATAACCGAGATTGAGTGAACCAATCAGAACGCGCGAAACGCAATATTCGAGGTTGAAAATTTAATAATTAATATTATTACAGAATTGTTCGTGATATTTGTGACTGTAGTGTTCTATATGTTTAGCTTGTAGCACTAATTGATAGACTGGGCTGCCTGTGGTATTATATAAGACATTCAGTGGTTGAATTTTGATCTGAATTTCGATAAAGATACGTTAATGTTTTCTTGATAGATTCTACTTTTATAACTTCGACAAATATAATTTCGCATAACGAAGAAAAAACGAAATACTGGTTTTAATTGCTGCAACATCGGCGAGTGGTTTTGAAATCAACATCGGGTGAGATCGGTACTAGACGGTAGAGTTTTTGTGAGGTCCGTGTTTTGACATGTTTCCTTATTTTCAGAACAATAAATTTGAGTAAGGGTAGCATTGGTACTTTGTAAATAATTTTTAAAATTTTAGCCGTTCGTTTTGAAGTATTTTACTCCAATTTATTGTTTGCTTATAGTTTGCGGCTTCCAGAAAATGAAAGAAAAACGTTAAATTATTTTATATATATTACGAGGTGCCTTATGCCAGGATTTTTCGTCGGCTAAGAAGCTTAAAGAAAATCTTGACGAGAAAATCGACTCTGTGGAAAAGAATCGGTCAACTCCAAGTCGAAACAGCACGCTTGCTCAAGAAACAAATTGAAAAAACACGTTCGCTTTGTAGTACGTCTTTGGTCGTGGAGTCTCCCCGACTCACAGCTGAAATCAACAGATTTCTCCTAGTCTCCGTGAGTTCTTCAAATTCTTCACCCTGATTCTTTAACACTGAAGGTATACGATAAAAACCAATGTCTTTTTGATTGCCAATTTTGCTCCCCTCTTAGTGTTTTGTTTGTTTACGCTCGAGGGGCACCAACATGGAGGATAGCAACCGTTGTCAAGCCTTAGGTCACGTGGGTGAAAAGCATCTAAAAAGCGAAAACAAAAACGGCGGAAAACCCTTTTTTTACCCACTCGATAAGGATTCGCATGGGCAAAATCATTTTAACAGCTGCGCATGAGCACTGCAAATATTATAGGCAGTTATTAGCAGGTCACGAGCTAGGCTCTGGACCAATGAAAAAGAAGTAAAAGTTTATTGCTTGATGATATGAGTTGCGTTTGTGAAAACTCCGTGCAAAAACTGATGCTTGTTAAATACCTTTTTATAAAAACTACTGAAATGTGTCGACGAGTAGAAACAACGAGTGATTTAATCAACTCTGGGTTGAAATGTTTTATTATTGCGGTAAGTAAACAAGAAAGGTGACGTTTCGAGCGTTAGCCCTTCATCAGAGAAACATTGCTAACGGCCTTCCGAATCTACTTACGACGATGATTAAACATTTCAACCTGGTGTTGATTAAATAGTGTGTTTTAATAACTGAAGTACCTGTTTTAAATTAAGGGTTTTTAAAAAATTCCTTCAACATCAGAGATATCCGAATTTTCACCATGATGGTAAATATTTAACAATGCAAAATACGAAGATACAATCTAAATTCCATTTTAGTCATTAAATTTCTAGAATATTCAGTACCTTACCACAAATGAACTTAAATTATTTAAGATTTCTTTTGTACTTAGAATACTTTTTTCAGAGACTATAACTCTATGGCGTACAATGTGTTTAGTAACAGTTCTATCATAAGATATATAAAATAAATCACATTTTCAGTTCAGATAAGAGGTACGGTTACTTGTTCAACACTTTCTGCATGTCTAAACAAAAACCCTGGATGACTAAAAACAACTGTTAGTTTCTATGTGGCTCGTTAAAAATGAATCAAAACAATCATTAAAGCTATTACCCGTTTCGGACCAATTTCGAGTTTAAGTTAACTTTTTAAAGATCAAATTTTTAAACATAAAAAGAAATCTTTAAGAATTGGTGGAATTTTCACTTCTTTCTAGCAATAATCTTTTGGCAATCGATTGTTTTTCAAGAACCTTCAAAAATCTTTTAGATTAGGCAAAAGCGAAACTCGAATGCAGTATTATTGAAAAATTGATGGAACACTAGTTAATATCTGAAAACGTTTTTATTATAATTTTCTAATAGAGCCATTACAGATTGCCCCAAATTGCTTTGCATATTAAACTTCCAAGAAACCGAATATACTATAGGAAATAAAAAAAAATAGCTTTTGAAGTTAGATTGAATAAATAGTGTCACTGAATCGGTTGTAATGGTTTGGGAAGACTACGCTTCGGCAGTGCTTAATTGCTTTTTTAATTGCCAAGTTTGCCCTTGTTTTTAACGGCGAAGATGGATTAAGATAAAGAAATAGAAGATTGCGATTTTGTTCAAAAGAATAGATTAAAGAAGACCCCCACGATCGAAACGAAAACCAAAATCTGAAATGGAGTATTCAAATGCCAAACGATGATATGTAGAATAGTTCGTATCTTTAATGTGTTGGTTTTGTTTGAGCCTGAGAAGAAAGCCCTGCAACATTTGTAACGATTTCAAATAAGTATCTAAATCTTTAAAACCCGATTTAAATTTCTCACCCATTAAGTTTAGTTCTAAAACCTAAAACAAAAAAACTAAACCGTTTAAATATATTATCTTTGAATTAAGTTTAGGAAGTGGATTTGTAAAACTTTAAAAAAATTTAACGCACTTGACAAAGACGTCTTTCTTGTTCCAGCAAATGGCATTAATTTTACGGTTTTTAAAAAAAAACATAAATGCTTTTAGTCGATACTACCAAGCAGATGAACCCTGTCTCAGTAACTTTAAGATTTTTTAGGTGAAGTAAAAATGAGATAGTTTTTGTGATTAATAAGAAGTTTAACTCAAAAAAAGACATCGATTGATCTGAAAATACTAACATTTGAAATTCCAAATGGCTTTTAAAAGAATTCAACACAAAAGATAAAATTTTTTCTCTAAGTAATCAGACTCTACGAATCATTTATAGCGATTGAAATGTGCCACGATTGAATAGTAAAGCTGTACATGAATTATATTCCATTTACAGCTAAACAAAAAGAAAGGAAAATAGCTTGATTTTGAAAAGACACCTAACTTAATTGAAATATTAACACTTGTTAGTTACGAAAATAACATGTTCGGTGTTGAACAAGATAGCTTAACACATCGAGATATTTCATGTTTTGCTATATTTTCACACAAGAAACGATCTTAATCATAGAAATATATCTTACTTTATGTATCGCACCATATTTCAATTTCTTATTTAACGGAAGTAAAAAAACAAAATAATATAAAGTTTTGATTCTGGCAACCTTATTTAAGCCAGCACACAGGATATAATCCTATACTTTATCAAGACACATCTCACTAGAAAACTCGTTCAATAAGTTGTCAAAAAATGTCAAGTAGTGAGCTTATTAGTAGAAAAAAAGGTGGTTTCATTAACTCTAGTTTGATATCTTTTTATCATGGGCAAAAGTAGAATACAAGGAGAGCAATTTCTGCTCTGACGAAGGGCTAAGATTTTAAACGCCAGCTTCTTACACTACTTACGGTGATGAGCGAAACTTTTCAACTAAGTAATGATTAAATCTCACGTATCTCTCTGTCTTGGTCAAATTTCATTTCTCGATTCAATTGCCAAGCCTAAAGTCAATTCTAAGACAAGAAAAATCTTTTTTAAACTTGTAATCAGAATTTGAAAGGCCATTGAGAATGTCTTACCCGACCGACCACTCAAAAAAGAACGCTCGGCTGGAGACATATCTGTGTTTCACTCATGCAGCCAGACATTATGAATCGTGAGAAATTCTAATTTTTATTAAAGTTATATTAAGCAAACTTTTATTCATAACTGAATACCGTTCCTCTAAAAAAGTTTAATTTCTTCGCAAATTTGAATTTCGTGTGAATAAATGGGCAAAATTCTGAGCAAATATTCATTGGAAAACAAAGCAAAGACTTTTCAGTGATGACATTTATTGGTGTTCATTGTTTTTTTCTAATAAATACATTTTCCTTCAAATACAGAGTTAACTTCTTCTCTATCTAGCAAGACAGATCTTAAATTTAGAACAACTATATTTAAAACCGACTGAACGGGAAAAAAGATAATGCGAGAAGCTAAAAAAAAATTAGAAAACGAAAATATCACTTTTGTTGAATCATGATAGTATTATAATGTCATGTTTGTTCAACTTTAAACAGATCGAGAAATTTCGTTTGTTTTGATTTACACAAACGGCACAAAATTTTTGTTTCTTTGTTGTCAAGTTTCAAATTTTCACCTAACTCGGTATGCAAGTGAAACTTTTTATAACAAATATAATGATATCGACGTAATACAAAAGACATAAAAGTTTTATGGGAATGGCGCTGAAGTGAGTGAAAGAAGCGTGGGATGCAAATTCCAAAGAAGTACCAAATCATATGAAAATCCCAAGCTAACAAGTCGACTTTTCGTTTAAATTTTAATCAATTCTTTGTTGGTTTTTATTGTAATTTAATTTAATTAGGTTGTGCTAAAGAATTGTTTATAACTTATGCAGTTGATACGCCGAGTTTTTGATAAAGCAGTAAAATCAAATACAACCCAATTGCAAGAGATTTAAAATATGACCAAGAAATTCTTTATGGCTAAATAAACAAAGTCATGCTGTCTGTCTTCTCAAAAGGATCAAGTAAAACAAGGTGTGGTGGTCTTCTAGTGTGTGTTGAAAGTTAATATCAAATGTTCAAAGATTTTTTATTGAGGAGTTATAAATATTTTAGCATGTTTAGCGGATTGCTCTAATAGGACAAGAAGTTTGAAAATGAATTTCCCCCTCAAAGGGACAAAATTACTTCCTCTTCGTCTATTGTATATGCAACACAAAATAGCTAAGCTCTTACCGTGAGAACACGAACATATGGTTGGTCCATTCTAGGCTGTGACCAATTATTCATGACTGGCTCCATAAAAGCACATATTTTTGGAACTAGCAACTTATTGAAGCTAATTTCTTTGACCGCAGCCATTCAGAAAGAGTTTACATTCCGCCTCTGCCATTGTTTGCTTATCTTATTTTTTAGCCAAGATATAAGAGAAGCGAATTCTTACTCAACCGCAGATTAATCAAACAGCCTAGAGAAACACAACCCGGATCGCTCATTGCCACACTACTGAAATATGAATAAGTTAGTGTGTCTAGCTTTCCTTGTTCTCTTCATAGGACTTTGCTGTAAGTATACTAAACTAACTTCCTAATCTTTTTCTCAACCAAGGAAACGATTCAAATATGTATGATTTTCTTAGGTTGTTATTTTTTGTACACGGTGTATGTTCAGAGTTTAGAGGTATTTACTCTTGTCGGATAAATCATACACTTTCACTACGGTTTCTCGAAAAAAATGAAGAGACATATAATTTCAAGAAAAAAAGTATCAAATTTTGCTCTATTCTAAGTGTCTTTTAAACGAAAAAAATCACTATCTGCTTTAGTTTCTGTACTCGTTTTTTTCTTATTTCTTGTCAACTCTAGTTTAAATGAAAGTTATTGTGAATTACTTTAGGACAATTTAAAATTATGTAGAAACACAGTCACCTTTCTAAAAAATTGGAGCAATAGATAAGAGAGTGGATATCTGGTTTAGACATATCACTCACAATAACCTGGAGCAAAAAGGAATTACGAAAAATAAAAAAACAAAAAAAAAAGTTGGAAATTTTGTTTTGTTTACAAAGGCAGATATTTTTTTTGTCACAGCTTTATAGTATTGCAAACGGAAATTAAAGTTCCTTTAATTACAAACTGAGCACATGAAATTCTAAAGTTTACTTTTTGTCTCTAACTGACCAGGTGCATATCCAAGCGAAGAAAGAAGTAAGTAATGGAGTTTTTCAGTTTCAAATTGTTAAATGTGCCACAGTAATTCACTTATAATCAACCAATGTGTTGAAAAGGATCCGCAAACCAAATTACTAAAATGGAACAACATATTTTCTCATGAATGAAATAACTTTTTATTTTCAGCTATGAACTATTGGTATGGAAATGCAAATGATTTAAAAGATTAAAACATTTCTTTGATGAAAGGAATTTTTGTTTAATGGGCCATGGCATTTCAAAACATGGCCATTGTTTATATAATGTTCTGTGCATCGCCTTTTTTTCTATCTGTTTTTATCATAAAGGTCTCTAGCTAAAAACTAGTAGAAACTGCACGAAACCCTTAAAGATTTTAAACTTTTAAACAACTAAACTTTTAAAGTCAGATTTAATAATGAATTCGCATTGACTTCGACAAATCTGTGAAGGAATCATTTAAAAATAATAAAATTCAAATTACCGACATCAAACCAAAATAAATTTAAAAGCAGAAATTCTAATACTATTTTCTTTAGTTCACGGCTCAACTCCTGCTGGGAATGATTGAAAAGAATCAAAAAAGACTTGTAAAAAAAAGGTTTGAGATTCAAATGCAATTTCGTGCAAGCTATTCCCCAGCACGGTTTGACATCATAGGTTATTAAAGTTTTAAAATGCCGAACAGACGTCTAATCTCGAGTCAAGAAAAAAATTGTTGTTTTATCTATCTAAGATTTAATATCCTTTTTTCTAGAAGAAATTCTAAGAAAAGGCAAATATTGTGGCGACTACGCCGCATTTCCGATTTTTGTTTATTCTTGCAACAAAATAAATAAAGACCTTCGCTACACACTCCGATTTCAATTTAGTTCCCACGGAAAAAAACTAGTTAGTACTTGGTTTTCTGTTTGTATTCACAAAAAAGCACAACATAGAAAAACTATGAATTTCTAAACATCTACGTAACTTATAATTATTTCTTTATGAAACATATTTTACTATAACACCTAGTAAGATTTACATAAAAATAGAAAAATTATCAATTTGTTTTTTTTTTGTCATAATGAAAAAATAGCGAAGCGAAGACCATTTAATCAAAGCTAAGCTATTAAAATCTTTAACTCTCAAGCCGAAAAATTTGTTATTTTGAAGTAAAAGTGGCGACTTTGGACTAAACTAGATGTTTCTTGTATATATTAAGCTGCGGATTTGTTTCTTTAGACATTCAGACATTTGTACTCAAAGCAGGAACGTTATCTTTAAGTTCTACAATAAAAACACTCAAACCTTCTCAGAAAAAAAAAAATTCGATGTTTTTTTACGTACGAACTGCAATAATTCGCTTTCAGGACCAAGCAGAGAGCTTGAAGAGGCAGAAAAAGAAAGCGAAAAACGTTAGTAATTATTTTTCATCTTAAAACTCTTTTTTCAAAAACTTGCTTAAGAATGAGACCATATTGTATCAGTTTAGTATATTTTAGATATAACGAAGTTTTTATTATTGCTCCTGAAACAAGACCTACTCCAAGCTTTTACAGATAACCAACGCGATAAGTCATCTAACTTGAAAGGATATCGGGACTCGGATTTTGACTGAATTTAGGAATATGATATCTCATGCAATATAGACTTTATTTATAGAGAAACGTATGTACGGTAATAACATAATAAATAACATGCTCAAAGCTATCTCCAAAAAGCTAAATTTTCCTTAACAATATTATTTTAAATACATTTTTAGTTCCTGCAAGGGAATTAGTGGAAGAAAAAGAGGAAGAAAGTTAGTATTACAACATTAAAAATATTTGACTTGCATACCATTTTCTCTTTTTTATGGCACAAAAGTCGTAAAACAAAGTTATAATAGACATGTCTATCATTTCTTCATTCTACGTAAACTATAAAAATGTTGTCTGAAAACACGACAAAGTGTATAGTTTATGTGCAACGTAAATGCTAGTAAAAGTTTATTAATGAAACATCTTTAACACTATATGTTCACGTAAGTGAAAACCTCATTTTACTTTCTAGCATTTAGTTTTTAAAATGTTCGGAATTTCCTGACTGAGGTGATATCTTAAAACTGTACATTCGTTGACTCTAACCCCTGTTTTTTAAAGCGCTTAATATATTCCACATGGGAAGGGATGTTTGTGAAAGTACTTCAGGGTTTTATGTGTTCTTAGTCAATTAAAATAGGTTCTCGCTATTATCATTTTTAACTTTTTCTAACTTTTATCAATTTTCACTTTTCATTTTTAAAAACATAAAATATCCGACAAAAGCCAATTCCACTTCAAAACACGAAGTTAACAAATTGTATGTATTAAGTCTATTAATTGACAATTTATTTTGGTTTGTCTTCAAACATTTCTGTTATATATTCTTGCTTTTGAACCAAATGACGCTACTTAAACCTTATCAAGTCACCGTTAAGTTTGTTTTTCTAAAAAGTATATATTACCCAAAGGCAGAATCCTGTATTGGTAAGTCTATAAATTTCCAAGCTGTTGTTTTTCAGTTTCAATCTGTTTTACTTAATGAGTTTGTCTATCTGCAGGTATTGCAGCGCGAGAACTCGTAAAATTGGAAAGTTAGTACACTACCTTCTTTGCATGCACATCCCATTCATAACTTGGCTTTTATGTCGTAACCGCAATTCTAAAGATATCAATGAACCGAAAAACACTTGATAACAGTTAAGATAGATAAAGATGATGATGATGGTGATCATGATTATGATTATGATTGACGACGATCCTGATGATGGTGACGACAACAACGATGATGATGATGACGACGATGATGATGGTGATGGTGATTATGATGGTGATGATGATATTAATGATGATGATGAGAGTGGCTATGATGATGATGATAGTAACGCTGTAATTGATGATGATATTTGTGACGTTGCAACTGTTTGTTTGAGTTGATGATCACGGGCTTAATTATTAAGTTGATAATGATGATAATAATGGTGATAATGCGATTTGGTATCCAGGATAAGAATTTCTGCGCAAGGTTGTCGTACAAAATACAAACAGAAAACATAAAAGAAATATTTTTCGAAACTAGCATGAATAGTTGCAGCTGATTTTACCAAGTAGGTATCTCCACTAGAAAAGATAAACTTATAAGATTTAAATTGTGTTTCGTGTCTTCAGAGATCCTCCAGTTAACGAGAGAGCTCGAGGAAGAGGAAAAAGAAGAAGAGAGTTAGTATTTTCAGATGTTGTTTTACAAATGTGCGATGTCACGGACACTCTTTTAACGAAACTTTTTTTTAGGCCATTTTGAGTTTTAAATATGATACATTTTTTCTCCGGACGACACAAGTTAATAATTTTTTAAATTCAAAAATCAAAATAAGTTTCTTTACACTTCGGTAAATAGCAAGATAGTTTGATTTCTGTTTTAGTGTCGAAACAAATGTTTTCTGTAACAGATATGACGACGTTAACCTGTAGATTGTTCACAGCTTTAAGGTCAAATGTTTCTATTTCATAGTGAAAAATAAACGGGAAAAAGAAACGGAAGAAGAACGAGAGGAGGAGAAAGAAAGTTAGTATTTTACCTGCAGTTTATGGTTTAAGGCTCATAAACATCGGAGAAAATGTTGGGATCAATCTGTAGGGTTTTTATTATGGTTATCCTTTGGTAGCAACATTAATAAAACCATAAAAATTGTCCATCGATTTTACTTTTTTCAGGACATAGAAAACGAGAAAAGAAAGAAAATGAAATGGAAGAAGAACGTTAGTATTTCATGTTCTTTTCATATTCTACTTTCTTCAACATTGAGTCTTTTCTCGCGGTTATTTATTCTTGATGCTTGGTCAATACCTGCAGTGCATGTTTACCTCATTTTTTATACCTGATCATCACTTGTTATCTGTCTGTTCTTCCGATTATCTATGCATTACTCTCTTTCAGTTCTACAATGAGTCTGTACTTCCGGTTATCTATCAATGGAACTTCATCAATAACTACTCACAATTTGTCTTTACTTCCGGTTTGTTATCCATGCCACAATCCGTCTTTACAGTCCAGTTATGTGTCCCTTTCACCTCACCATATTCCGATTAGTTCCCACAATGCGTCTGTATTTCCGGTTATATATCCATGTGACTTCATCAATACCACATGAGCTGTAACAAGAATTGGAAGCTGAAGTTTCTAGCGTTAATCCTTCCTCAGTTGCTTTCAAACTATACTTAAAAATGACCCACCTTCCTTATTTTAGGAAGTTCGAAGCGCGAGTCGGAGGAGGGAGAGAGAGAGGAAGAACGTTAGTATTTTGTCATTCTTTATCTACTTTGATCATTGTTTGAAACTATTAAAATAGGATAGCATCCACAATCTTCTGTATATGTGGTAATTGGAAAACGCTTTTGGTACAAATGAAAATAACGGGCATTTTACGGTGCTCACGCTTAAAATATCTGAAAAACCAAGTCGTATGCGCCATGAGAAAAAAACCGCCCTTTATTCTTGAGTAGACTTCACTGCGTCAAAGTCGGCGTGTGACATCCTCAGTATAACAAGTAATTCATATGAAGTTTTTTTTTCTTAAAAATAACTGCAGCTTAAGTACAAATGCATGTTTTTGTTAAGGTGATAAAAATGACGACAATGAAAATTACTTGTGCTTCTTTCACCATTCGAACTTATTTAATTATTAAACAATTTGTATGTGACAGCTTATAAGCAGTCTTATTATATGGTCGACTAATTTCGCGCGCTCTGATCGGTCTGTTCGAGGTCCATAACTTACGGTACGGACCCGGGTATGGACCTCCCAAACTGCTGTGTTTGTTTTGTTTTGCTGTTTCTACAAAAACAAAAAACAAAGAAATTAAGAAATTTCCGAGGAAAATATCCGTCAAAACAAAATTCAAACAGTTCATAAAGTCAGAGAGGACACATTAAAAAGCCGCCATGAATTAACCAGAAAGCGGCTCTGACAGTAGTTGCATAGTTAATTGTTCAATTACAAACCTCCACTTTAAATATATCAGGTGCCAGTGATAATCAAAGAAGTCCGGTTGGAGAGTTTTTAAGGCCCAAAGCCTTCAGTTTTTTCCTGTTGTATCGATCAAAATTATGATATTGTGTGTTCACCATTTTAAACACTGAACTTGCAATTCGTTGGCATTGATATCGCTGGTTCAAAGTGCCGCTAACTAAATGAATAAACTCTGCTTGAATGAAAACAGCAACTACGAACTGCTCAACATTTTTGTCCACGAAGGTTTCCATGTTTCTGTTATTTTCAGGATGAAATTATTTTGAACATTACAATTGACAATTTCTGAATTAACTTCATTGAACTTTGAACCATTTTGCCTTGATCGCAGTAGAAAATTTGTAACATTGCTATTGTTTGCTAGCCAATAAAACTTTCTTTCTACCTGTCAACCATTGCGTTCGCCCTTAGACTGTTTTAAAAAAAGGCCATATAATAAACATCTTATTAACCTCGTTGCTCGATCCGTACCGTAAGTTACGGACCCGAGTTTTTTTCCTCATGGCCCGCGCGCTTCGTAAGAATAGAAAAAAAACTCGGGTCCGTAACTTACGGTACGGACCTCGCACTCGGTTAATAAGAGGTATTTAGCGTAACTTTGTGTTCTGTACCCCGTGCTATTAACACTTACAGATAATGCAAAAAGGGCGGAAGAAGAGAAGGAAATTGAAAACGAAGAAAGTTAGTAATTTTGAGCTTATTAGCTTTACTTTTAAAACTATGCAAACGAAAATATCTTCAGTCACAGTTGTTTGTTTTTTCAAAGAAACAATTTGTACATTCAAATCTGACTATATTCTAATTATTCTACAGTTCCTTAACTTGAAACAGTTCTCGTATGACGAAAAAAAACCAGTGTTAAAAAATGAAAAATATAAACATATCTCTTATCATTTTTTGTTCTTGTTGTTTTTCATGGGAAATCTTTCTTTCCTCAGATAATTTTTACCGTACGATGTGGTACTAATTACTAATTACTTGAGAAAACGGAAAAAATTCGCCTCAGTAACTAATCAATGTATTTTTAATAATTAAGCATGGTTTTTGCCTATACTTTACATTGCAACTTTAAAGTAATAATGAAAAAAACATTAATGAGACAAATTATCATATTTAGATCTTTGGTAATTTGATAGAAGATACAAATTGTAAAATAGTCATAGCAATGTAAATTAAAATTTCAATTCTACAACCTTATACGCCAACTATGAAAAATGAATTTATCTCAAATATAGGTAAAAACAAAAGAGAAGAAATTGAGGAGGAAATGGAAGAAATAGAGGAACTTTGTTAGTACTTGTAGTTACAAAGGGTAAAAATACGCCCTCAGATTTACATGATTTCGATATAGTTCTTTATGGGTGTCGTAAAATGAAAAGCAAAAACACTCACGAAACATTAAAGGTTAATCACTAATGTTAGAAAATCAAGGAATAACAAAGCATAAGATGTAGATCTATTCATCAACATACATAACATACACTTTTTCGAATCACAACTGCCATAAATAATCATACCTTTAAGAATCTAAAATGGATATGAACTGAACTGTATTGTATTTGATAATAACTTCATAATTCATTTATGGTGCACAGTACGAAAAAATTAAGACTTGGAGAATCAAACTAAGTTAAGAAACTCCTAAACATTTATAAGAATGAACGTTTTTGTAGGAATTTTAAACATTTTCTTAACTAAATAATATAAATAATTAACGCCTTTCTTTAGGGAACAAAAAACGAGAGGAAGTAGAAAGCGAAAAAGAAGAAAAAGAAAAAAAACGTTAGTGCTCTTTTAGTGTAATAGTAGCTTTGCCCTACATCCTATATCCATACGATTTGATTTTCTTCGTGTGTGAAAACGAATGTTAAGTAATCTATATGTATTTGACGACATTATTTTTGATATAGTTTAAGAAAATAACAACACAATAATGTCAACCACTTACGTCGGAGTTGAAACTTTTGTTGACGATAGTAGAAAAACTAAAATATAATAAATCAAAAAGTCAACACAACCTATATGACTTAAATTTAAATTTTTGAAACATCAACAAAAGTTAATATTTTAGCGAATTTCATTACTACAATAAAACGTTAAAAAGCTACCAGGAACAGCGAAAGTTTTTTTAGTGTTATTTTTATTTGATAATCATTATCATTGTTTTTTATGCTACCATGAAACAAGAAGAAATATGGAGAACAAAGTGAAGTTAATTAGTAAAAAAAAGTAAAAGTCGAACCGGCTGAAGTTGTCTGGTTAACTTTTACTCACTGAACCTAAATCGAGAAGAATCTGATTAGATATAAAAGTTCTTTTTTCTTTTCAAAATAATTAAGTATTAAATAAGAGAATGTACTCTTTAATTTACTTAGTACAATATGTACGCTTTTTTGTAAGCTAATTCTATAAAAATTAAAAACAAAAGAAAGTTAGAAAAAAATAAAAAGAGAAATCAACTAAGTTATTATCATTTGCCAAGTTCATCTAAATGAACAAAGAATCACCAGTTACACAATTTTTTTATTTGACTTAATTATCTTAGGAGCTAAAAAACGAGAAGAATTAGAAAAGGAAGAAGAAAAAGAAGAAGAAAGTTAGTATAAAATTAAAACTAAAACAAGCACGAAATATGAAACATTTCCATTTGTCGTTTGCTGCACTAATAAAATAAAAAAAGAGTAAGGACAAGTTTTTTCATTTTTAGGGACCGAAAAAAGAGAGGAATTAGAAAAGGAAGAAGAAAACGAGAATGAAAGTTAGTATTATTTCTAAAAACGCAAAAAGAAAAGAACATTTTTTTTACGGTTTAAATGTTATAGTTATGGACCCAGTATTTTTGTTTGTGATGTTTTAATATAATTTAACAAAAGAGAAGAAAAAAAAAAGAAGAAAGAAAGAAAGAAAGGTAGTATTATTTCTCAAAACATAGTAAACTAAATTAAATAAAGAATAAAATAGTAACGGTCTGCTAGTTTTTATATTATGTTTTGATAGGATTTAACAAACAAAAAAAAAATAGAAAAGAACAAGAAAAAGAGAAAGACAAAGAAAATTAGTATCTTTGAACAAAATAAACATAGTTTAATAGCTCCTTCGGCTGCAGATTGTTTATTTCCTGGCCAAATAGCATGAAAACGAAACTGTTTAGAAAATATTTTGATAAAATGTTCTTGTTTGGTTGAAATATTGACAAAAAAATAAATCTTAGCGGTAAAGAGCTAAAGCAACAAAATTATATAAACAATAGGCAATTTAGTAAAAAATAAAAAGTTCCTTTTATTTGTCAAACTAATCAAACCAGTGTAAGTATTGAAGAAGAGAAAGTATTCTTTAGTTCTTTTAGTGCAAAATGTATGTAAGTAAAACATGGACTTTCTTTTCTAATACTTCCTAAGGCTTCAGGTTTTCTATTTTCATCTATCATTTTTTTGTAGGAACTAAAAAACGTGAAGAATTAGAAAGAGAGGAAGAAAAAGAGGAAGAACGTTAGTATGATAACAATATTGCCTAGCAATTTTATGATACATAAAGTGTTTTTTTCCAGAAGAAATCTTGACAAATAAACATATTTTAGCGGTAAATAGCCAAAACATTAAAACTGATATAAACAATAGAAAAGTGAGTAAAAAAGTATAAAAAGTTCCTTTTATTTGTCAAACTATTCAAACTAGTATAAGTATCGACCAAGAAAAAGTAAATTCTCTTATTGCAATATGTAATTTAAACAATGAACAACAAAGCCTTCATGTTTTAAGAGTTTCTTAAAATTACAGAAAGCTCATTTTTATCTATCGTATTTTATAGAAACTAAAAAACGATGAATAAACTGGAAAGTAAGAAGAAAAATAAAAATAAAGTTATTATTTTTCAAAACGCAGTAAACTACATTAAAGATAGAAAAGAAAAAGTCTTGCTATCTTTCATATTTTATAGGATTTAGAAAACGAGAGGAAATAGAAAACGAGGAAGAAAAAGAAGAAGAACGTTAGTATAATAACAAAATTGTTTTAAAATTTTTGTGATATACGATTTTTTCTTGATTGGTTCTAATACTTGAAAAATAAATATAATTTAGTGGTAAAGTACCCAAACAATAAAATTGATATAAACAATAGAAAAGTGAGTAAAAACAATATTATTATTAAATCATTATTATTATTATTAAATTATTATTATTATTGTTATTAAATTATTATTATTTTTTTTTATTTTACTAATGAAACTAGTAAAAGTACTGAGCAAGAAAAGGAAATTCAATTGTTGCAAAATGTAACAACAAAGCCTTCATGTTTTAAGGCTTTAGATTCCGGAATGGTTATTTTTATCTATCGTTTTTTACAGGAACTAAAAAACGTGAAGAAATAGAAAAAGAGGAAGAAAAAGAAAATGAAAGTTAGTATCATTTTTCAAAACGCCGTAAACTAAATTAAAGAATGGAAGGAAAAAGTCTTATTATCTTTCTTATTTTACAGGAATTAGAAAACGTGAAGAACTAGAAAAAGCGGAAGAACGTTAGTATAATAACGAAATTGTTTTAAAACTTTTGTGATACACAAATTTTTCTTCTTTGATTTAAATACTTGACAAATAAACAAATTTTGGCGATAAATTACCGAAACAAAAACAAAAGATAAACAGGAAATTTATTTTAAAAAATGATTTTTTTAAGCTTTTGAACAAGAAAAAGTATTCATTTAACGTTCTTATTACAATATATTTGAAATGAGGTAAAGATGAAATACCAAAGCTGTCCTTTTTAATAGTTCCTTTGGCTTCATATTGTTTATTTTCATCTATCATGTTAAATAGGAACTATAAAACGTGAAATAGAAAAGGAAGAAGTAAGAGAGGAAAAACGTCAGTATAATGACATTTTTTAAACCACTCATGTGTGATCCGTAAAAAAATTCTTGATCGCTTTAAAAACTTGACAAACAAAGGAAATATTTTTAACGAAAAAAGAGCCACATAAAAAAGGAAAATAGTTAATTGTCATTTATAGAAGAATCTCTACTGTTTAGTTTTTTGAACCGGTTAGAATGTGCTTATAATTTCATTTCTTTAGGATCTAAAAAATGGGAAGAAATAGAAAAAAGTTAATATGACTTCAAGAGAAAAACACCTTGAAATTTGTTTTTTCGTTTCATGGAAAAAAGCAACAAAGGCAGTATTTCATTTGCAAGAATCAATAAAAGAGACGTAATAGAAAAAGAAGAAGAAGAACTTTAGTACTATTTGTTGATAAAAATGAGTTAACGAAAGACTGAATGTTAAGCTCCAAGTTTACATTTCCATTCATCGCTCCTCTTAATCATTATACATCTATATTTATTTGAAACAATTTTGCTATGTTTTTCTCTTTTTTTTCTATTTCCTTTTTTGCTTTCTATTTTCCTTTTATTTTTCTGATTCTTTATTATAAAAAACCAAAGTAACAAAAGGAAAATTGAAAACACGAGAAAAACATAACAAAATTGTTTTGTTGTGGTAAAGACAGTTAAGTAGTGAAACAACAGTTAATACCTTTGTTCTTATTGAGCAATATGAAGTTCATTTTACTACTAAAATACGCTAAAAACGGGAAGAGAAAAAGGGGAAAAACCAAACCTACTGAATTGGACAAAGAAGAACAACCTTTTTTAGGGTTGGGTTTATAAAAGGTCTAGATAGCAAAATATATCCAACTTTAAGAACAATCACGATACGATATACTCTTTATTCTATATTGACATGTTTCCTTCAGCATCTACTGTCCTCACCAGAATTGTAGTAAGTTTAGATCTGAGAGTATACTTAAATACAGATATCTTACAATGCAATAATGAGCACATACCGATCTTGAAGTTAAACAAAAGTAGAGAATAGAATTGCTATTACAGATAACAAAGATTTTTATAACGAAGCCAAGGGCTTTTATAGGGAGCTTATTTTACTCTGTAATATTCAATAGGATTTAACAAACGAGAAGAAATAGAAAACGAAGAAGAAAAAGAGGAAGAAAGTTAGTATGAGATATTTAAGTTCAGTAAACCAATTCAAACCTATTTTACGTTTCTCTGTTTAACTACTTTAACTTCAAACCCATAAATAGTAACAAAACAAATTTCTTTTAAAAGAACAAAGAGAAAAAAGAAATATTTACCAATTTTTCTTAAGCTTTATAACTTTAAAACATTTTAATAATTGTACCATTTTAATTTTGAAGAAAATAATTTTAGTAATAACTTTAAATATGTAAGAAAAAAAAGAAACCGAAAAAATGATAATAAATTTCGTGTATCATTGAGCATTTCCAAATTTACTGAGCACAAGTGAGAAAATTATGTTTGAAATCCTACGTGAGCGATGTTGAGGTAACTAGAATTTTTTTTATAGGAACTAAGAAACGAGAAGAAATAGAAAAAGAAGAAGAAATTGAGGAAGAAAGTTAGTATTAATTGTCAAGTATGTTTAATTTATCAAACTTAAAAATATTCTAATGTTATTCTAGTGTTAATGTAGGACTCACAGAATAATTACTACTTACAGTGCAATAAATGTAAAAAAATTAAAAGAAAAAATGAGCAGAAAACTTGTATAGCAAAAAAAAATTCATTAGAAATTTGCTGTTATTCTCTATAATTGCAAAATAAATACGTTTCAATATTTAAAAAAAATGATTAGAGAAAGACAAAAAATATCATTGAAAAAAGAATGAATGATAGTTGAGCTTTAAACATAAAACTGCGGCGTTTAACTTCATATTTAAAACTAAGAAATAATTTTAGTTATCCCATTAACTTTTACAAGAACAAAAAAGATGAGCAGAATCAAAATGAATTAATTGATTTATCTTTTTATATAACTAGTGCATGTATACAATTAAACATACATTAAGTTTTATAAGAATTGAGAAACAAAGAGAATTAGAGAAAGAAAAAAGAAAAAAAATTTAGCTAATCTTAAAAAACTTTTAAAGGATACTTTTTATTAACATGGAATTTAGAATAAAATAAAGCAAAATAATGTTTCATGAAACTCGAAAGAGCAAGAGCAAAATTTGCATCTTGTGTTAATTTGTTCAATCGCTCTACCTATCCAACTGATTTGAATATTAAGATAGTTTGATAAATTACCTCATAAAATGTTTTTTAGGAACTCAAAAACGAGAAGAATTAGAAAATGAAGAACAAGAAGAAAGTTAGTATATTCTTGAAACTTACCGCCTTTGTTTTTTTCATTTACCTTCTTCATATTGGGATGCATTTTGATAACTGCAATATCTACATTTTTAGGGATAAACAAACGCGAGGAGATAAAAAACGAAAAGGAAGAGAAAGAGAGTTAGTATTTTCCAGGAAATGTTGTTTTTTTAATCTGGTTCTTAGTGAGGTTTCTGAAACTTATCACCTCTTTTCCGACTTCGTAATGATGCGTTTCATTTAAACCGCATTGACTTTGTATTCGTCACACTTCCTCTGTACATAAAAAATAATTCTCTTTTTGAATAAAATAAAATGAAAAATAACAAAGAAGTAGATTTTCATTAAAAGTTTCGAAAAATTTTAAATCATTTTGATTTTAAACTCTGTTTTCTAGAACTTGAAAAACGTGAAGAAAAAACTAAGGAAGAAGAAAAAGCAAAACGTTAGTATTTACTTCATTTGTTACACTGTGTCTGTTTTCTTGCAAACAATTCCTTCACAAATTGCTTACTCGCAGAAATGCCGTTGCTTGAAAAACTACATATTATTAGAGTTATTGCATGCTTTGTTTGATCTAACCGAGGACTAAACATACCTCTTCACTCACAGTTATCCGTAAGAAATGGGCTATAGACCGTCTGGAATTGAAAGAAGACAGTTAGTTATATCTTGTCCGTTTTTATTATATCCCTACGTAAAGAGAGTCGTGCTTTTCGCAATTTAAAATAACTTTGACATTTTTACGACTGAAGAGCCATAGAAACAGACTACGACTTAACAATTTTTTCTATTTTGTTTTATTCCGTAGTAATCAGTTGATTGTCAATACAATGTAAAAATTGAGACTTTGTATAAGTGCATCTTCGTAGAAATTAATATTTTTGGATTAATAAACCTTTAAAAAATACTTTCGTTTTTTTCTTCTCATCATAGATCAGAATTGTGCTGAAGTGACAATGAATCAATGGAATAATTCTGTATATTTTCGAAAATGATTTCGAGACTCTGGAGTTAAAGGTTTATTTCAGTTATAGATCGATATCAGTTGAAAACATAAAAAAAGTCTACAAGCGATTCCGAGATTCTGATATCTTCTGTTACCTCTTCCACATCTTTTTACGAAGAATAGGAGGAAATTACTATTAAAAAGAAAAAAAAATTGTTTCTACGGTGCACAAGTTCTCCACTACTAATATTTCTTCCTTCTTCAGCACTAACTGTATTCCTCAGCCAAAGCACAGCCAACTACATGCAAGACACCATTTTACACGTCGCAAAACCATTGAATTATTAAGTATGGCCACTTTCTTAACAATTAAATCAGTAACTTAATGCTAACGCCTTAATATCCTTTTCAGGTGAGGCCAAGGAATTTAGAAAAGGTGGGTAATAAGTTATATATATTGTTAGCAGTCTTTTTGGGGATGTGTGCAAATTGCTGCAATAATAAATAATACGTCTTTACGGGAAGGGAATGGTTGCCGAACTCCCGAGCCAGAGACTCATATGTTTAAGCGATCAAGGGCATAAATTTTGTTGAAAGTCGATTCTATGATGGAGGAAAATTGTAGATCCCAGGGAAAAATCATCGGATTGAGATCGACAAATCTCGGCTAACGTGCATGCGAACCCAAGGTTTCGATCTCGGGTCCATAGTGGTGGCAGGCGTGATTGATAATCACTAGGACAACCTGACTCTCATAAGCTGCAGTACTTTTAAATGAAGTCCATTTTTCCAAGTAAAACCAAAAAGGGATTCCTTAACGAGAAAGGAACCAACGACCCTCTGATTACCGGTCTGAATCTCCAGTCACTGAGCTGTAGCGGGTCACTTACCTTGGCTCTTGTAGATGGCGCACTGGAAATACAACTTTCACGCTGCTGGTAAAATATAACAGCAATGTTAATTAGGAAATTGACCGCAAAGGTCCCATGAGAACGAGAAGTCTAATTTTTATAGTGGCAGATCAAATTAAGTTACGAAACTCTTACTGAAAATCTTTTTATCTGAAAAAAATGAGCGCATTTTCCTACGAACGGATAATCGAAAATAGACCAATAGTAGAGTGGCCAACAAGAATGCAGGATTTGCATTAATCCACTAGCAGAGCTCTATTAACAGTTTAATAGACTAACTATAGATTATAGGATGTAGTTCTTATGAAAAGAAGAAGAAATAATTCTATCGCCTCGGAGAAAAAAATGTATTTATTTGTTAAAATAGTATACCGTAATAAGAGGAGAAACAAGATCCAAAACTGGATTGTCTTAATGGGTTGAGTAGAAAGTTTTCGCAGTTGTAACAGGCAAATACTGTAAGCTTTCTGTGATAAAGAATTTTTTAACATTGCCTCGGGAAGGCTAGGTGTTGACATACAAAACATTTCAGAGTGCATGTCATGTTAGCTTCATGAATGACATCAACACTTCGCTTAATTTAAGAACATAAATTTGCATGTAACAGATGTTTGTTTATATTGGAGAGGAAGCCAATCGGTATGAAATCACGAGGTTCAATAACCAATCATACCATTACTGATATCAAGATCTTCATATTTGAACAAAAGAATCATATAATTTAAGATAATCTGCTGGTTTCTTTAGCACGATCAGAAAACATCTTAGAATACCGCATGCTGTACACAAAGCTTTTCTGAACTTTGACTTGGTGATCAAAAGATGGCGTTTTATGCTAAAATCATGATGCTGGGAACCAATCAAACCGCAGGAATCACTAATGGTTTTCAAATAGTTATCACTTAAAAATGTTATGAGGAGATACAAGCATTATTGTATCTGAGGAAAATACCCTCATTTCACTATCACCATCATCAACCATTATTCAACTCCAATCGTCACTACCACCAACATCTTAATACCTTTATTATCATCGCTGTTATAACCACGACTTCTCTAGAATCATCATAATCGTAATTACCAGCATCAACTGCTATTCAAGTCCCATTCTTAACACTACCATCACCATCATCATCACGTCATTACTATCATCATCATAATCATTATAATTACCATTATCTCTACTGTCATCATCACCATCATCATTATTATCGTTATTACTGTCATCATCATCACCATCATCCGTTATGTCTATTATTATAAAGAAAATTTAACTATTTTAGCTTAAAAATATGATATTCAATGACTGTTTTATAATTCTACGATTACAAAACAGTTGATAATTTTTCAGCACTCATGTGGTTATGGTTTATAATTTTAGAGTTCACTAGTAAAAGAAACATGTGCGGGCTCATGGCCCAAGCGGCCCTAACAAAGTACGGCATCGCAAACGCTGATTCAGTTGACTGTGGTACTAACGCAAAGAGATGTAAGTTATTAAAAAATATTATTTAACACTTATAATTATCAATTAATGTCAACCCTGTATAAATACATAGGGAATTTCAGCCACTAATACCATATAAGAAGAACCAAAAGTAATGAAAAAAAAACTTATTAAAACAAACAGCAATGAATGATCATGCATAAAAAGAGTTAAATTCAACTGAAAGATGCTTTCAATCTAAGTTGCCGCTTTCTAAACGGTACCTTAAACTTCCCCTTTTACTTTGATCTTCAACGTATATACGTCTTACTTTAAAAATAAGAAAAAAGATTGAGTTATGATTGGAGGGTGAGGGGAGAAATTGAAACTAACGTGTAGATTTTTAGGGCAAAGGAACCATCAAAATAAAAATTATATAAAATTTACCGTCAAAAAAATCACGAACGTTTTCGACTCTATGGTGACCTTCAGGTGAAAACATTGAATTTTAGCGGGAAACGACGCAGTTATTTTGCTTACAGTTGCAAATAATTATGTAATTCCCAAGAGGAAAACAGACAAAGGGAAAGCTTAAACTTGTTTGTTAAGTTCGGACGGAATTTGGCGATAAGTAGAGCTACAAGGATGGGGCGTAAGGCCCAGGAGGAGGTAGGAGTGACAACTTTCCAGGTGAACGAGTGATTTGGATTTGAGGAGAGGTGTCGAGAAGGTTCAGAAAATTTAGTTAAGTCTTCGTGTTCAATGACGCGTTCTTCAAAATTCCGTTATGACTCACCAATGTACGTAGATTCGCAGTCGCAAGTGCCTAGGTAAACAACGTGAGGAGGGTGTGTGTTTTTGTCTTTGCTGTTGAAAAGAAACTTCACTTTTTTTGTTATCCATAGAATATTAAGTTTAAACTGGCCTTTTGATTAAGAATAAAGGGATCATAGAAACTTACAGCTTTGTTTATCATTTTCTTGGCAGAAAGGTAGATTAATGTGAATAACTTTGCGATCATCAAACCAATGAACAGGAAGCAACGTTTCTTCTTGGGGTTGATTAGAGTTTTCAAAGCTATAGATGGTCCATGCGAACTTAAACAAGCAAGTCAAACTTTCCTTTTGTCTATTTTCCCATCGGGAATTACATAATTAATTGCCCAATCTCTAGAGCAAAGGGCTCATGCTTAAATTTTTAGGCGGTCGACGGCACAAAGCTTACCCAAGAAATAATCTTTAATGAAAATATCATTTTCACCAATTCTTGGATTTTCTAGGGGCAGCTGCATTCGAAAAGGTTTTGGAAAAAAGAGGTACGTTAATTAGAGATGTTCTATGTATTACTGATGTCATGTTTTTTCGGTTGAATGAATCATTGTAGAAATGGTCCTTAACCGCTGCTAACAATATTCGTAGGTTCATTTTTTATGCTCCTAAAAACTGAAGTAAGTAATCATCTGCTATTGAAGATTCAACTTTTGTGTTATTAAAAAATATTTGGTACCAGTCTTTTAAATAATTGGTTAAAAAATTAAGCTTCTCGGCCAAATGAATCTAAAAATGATTCATCTTAAAAATTGTTGTATGACTCATCTACGATGGACGAGGAGGGCCACTTCAAACTTCAAACTTCCGAGTTGGATTTCTATCGATTTTTTTCTTATTCTTTTTTTTCCTTTTTTTTTTCTTATTAAAAGTTTAGATTTCTGGACTAATTCTGTTTAAGGTAGCTAACTAAAACGAAAATTCAGTTCTAAACTTCAAACGTCCATGAGTGTATAGATGGATTTTCTCGGCGATTGCTGTGGTTGGAAGAAAGCAGCACTAACAAAGACCCAAACGGTTGTTGTCGAGTATTTTTTAGACACATGTACAGTAGACCAACTTTGTTATTTAATGAAAATTGGCTGCATTGTAACTAAGACAACGTTTTCAATATAGTTTTAATATGAATTTATTTCCAAGTTCTTTTTTTGTTTAAAAACCTACTTTGAACTTGTCCTCTTGCTGACCCTAGTTCACCGGAATGAATTACCACAGATATGTATTTTGAATTTTCGTTTTAGTTAGCTACCTTAAACAGAATTACTAAGAAATCTAAACTTTTAATAAGAAAAAAAGAATAAGAAAGAAAAAAAAAAAGAATAAGAAAAAAATCGATAGAAATCCAACTCGGAAGTTTGAAGTTTGAAGTGGCCCTCCTCGTCCATCGTACTCATCTTAAAAATTATTTTATAATTTTCTCTCCTACATTTAGCAGAGCATATTAAAACGTACTTAAAATTGCATGAAACGTTTTACAAAAAATGAAAAATACTTTTTCTCAAATTTGAAACAAAGACTATAAAATGCCATTTTGTTTAAACATAGATTGGACAGGTTAATTAATCGACCGAGGCATGGTTGGCGGAGTTGGTTAAATCTTTGCCTTCCGTACAAATTGTTTCCCTGGTTCGATCCCCGACTCCGATTTAAGCATTCGTGTAACCTTTTTCGCCTAAGCTGACTCAGATTTCAATCGAGTACGCACCAGCGTCATCTGGGAGCTAATATGAGGTGGATTTGTGTAACGCTTAGGGAGATTCAAAAACTCTTCCTTACTTATAACCGCAGAAACCAGAGCAAAGCGTCGTTGAGCTTGAAAATAATTTAGTTAACTCAGCTTAACTCGAATAACTTCTGCTAGAGAATGGGAGGACTAATCTTCTTTGTATTTATGGCTGTCTATAAAACTCCTGAACTGCTGCTATTTTTTTAAAAAAGAGCAGAACAATTAGATATACTTTAAGAACGAAAGTTTTTCAGCTTTTTTAAGAACATAATTTTTCTCTCAGTTTTACTATACACGATGTGCTATGTTAAGGCGGCGTGGTTAGCGTAATTCCTAAGATCTCTGCCTTCCAACCACAAGGTCCCAGGTTCGATCCCTTGCTCTGGCGATATTTAAACATTTGTGTGACCTTCTTTACCGCCAAAGCTTACTCAGCTTTCCATCCTTACGAGGTCGGTAAATGAGTACCAGC
>JAOEHV020361797.1:0-30264 GCA_025447995.2 Isaurus tuberculatus | reverse complement strand
CAAAATCTCATTTCCTTTTATTTTCGAAATCGACCAAAAAACTCTTCATACCCCCTTCAAATTTTTCATGACGTAGGAGTTGACCTGATGGCCTAATGGTATGACGCAGGACTCTAAATCTCGATTTCTTTTATTTTCGAAATCGACCGAAAAATTGTTCATACCCCCTTCAAATTTTTTTTGACGTAGGTGTTGATCTGATGGCCTAGTGGTAGGGCGCAGGACTCTAAACCTCAATTTCTTTTATTTTCGAAATCGACCGAAAAATTGTTCATACCCCCTTCAATTTTTTTATGACGTAGGAGTTGACCTGATGGCCTAGTGGAAGGACGCAGGACTCTAAATCTCGATTTCTTTTATTTTCGAAATCGACCGAAAAATTGTTCATACCCCTTTCAAATTTTGTATGACGTAGGAGTTTACCTGATTGCCCAGTGGTAAGACGCAGGACTCTAAATCTCAATTTCTTTTATTTTTGAAATTGACCGAAAAATTGTTCATACCCCCTTCAAATTTTTTATGACGTAGTAGTTGACCTGATGGCCTAGTGGTAGGACGCAGGACTCTAAACCTCAATTTCTTTTATTTTCGAAATCGACCGAAAAATTGTTCATACCCCCTTCAATTTTTTTATGACGTAGGAGTTGACCTGATGGCCTAGTTGTAGGACGCAGGACTCTAAATCTCAATTTCTTTTATTTTCGAAATCGGCGGAAAAATTGTTCAAACCCCCTTCAAATTTTTTATGATGTAGAAAATGACCTTGATGGCCTAGTTGTAAGGCGCAGGACTCTAAATCTCAATTTCTTTTACTTTGGAAATCGACCGAAAAGTGTTCATACCCCATTCAAATTTGTGTCACGCGATAAAATCATGTGGGTTGAGGTGTTTGTATTCGTTATTAACACTTATATAGGTGTAATTTGAAGTCTTTAAAAATGTTTTAAAACCATTTTTTCTTTTGCGTTGACTGTCCGCCCGCGTTGTATTTTTTTTCAGCGGCTTCTTCCAAATTTGATTCAGGGTGCGCCAACAGTGTATTCGGACAGCAGTTTTTTGTGTAAGTTTTTTTAAAAGACTTCAATAAAAACACGGAAAGTACGGTCTTAAAATACTAAATATGCTGAATCTATTCAAAAGAATAAATTGATATAAGTTAGGTTAGAGTGTTTAAAAAAGAATATTATAAACTGTGGGGAAAATGAAACTGTCTCCGCGCATTTTACCGGGATCTCTTCACCTACAAAACAGAGGTGCTTGTGATTGGTGAGTATACAGCTGATTATAAAAATACTTTTTTTTCCCGCAAATACAATTGATTGATTGTCTGAACATGCTTTGAAACTTTTCATGCGTCTTGACAATTGAATAACTTGACGGATCTAATTTTCTCTCTAATAAATCAAAATGTTTCGATTTCGATGTAATAATAAAAGTAATGATAGAAATGACAACCCGATTTTTACGAGGGAAGACAATGAGACATTTGTTAAAAAGTTTTTTTTGAAAATTACTGAGTTGCACAATGTTCAGTTTTGAGACATTTATGATCATCATCCCAAGATGTGTAAAATTAGGTAGCATTTCTACCCAACGAACTTAGGTATTCCGAAAATGTCAGCTACTTGGGGGAGGGGGGGGGGAGTGAATCTATAGGAGTACTCCAATCTGCTGATCATCCACATTAGTTTCAGTGGCAAATCCGTCAATCTGTGATTATGTTTTGCTGTGATCTGGATTCACACACCAATAGTAAAACAACAAAAACTGCTGACAAAAGTGATCTCAAAAATCACATCAAAAAATTTGTCACTGCAGCACAATAATAATTATTTCTTCAAGGGACTGGGACCCAACCAGGAGAAATGGGCCAGCTGGCAGATTGCTTTCAACTTGACACACAAGTCACAAAAGCCAAGGATGTCTAAAAATCCGCAGTCCACATAAGCTTCAGAATCTGAAATCTGACCAGCAAAGTGGTTTTGTCTAAAATCCGCAGCTTGTAACATACTTGATCCACTGTTCCTCTTTTTTCCAGGTCTGTCAATTTGCAAATTTAAGAAACAAAACCTGTGAATCTGTGACATTTTGGGACGAATTCTGTTGATCTGCCAACCTATTCACCCCTCCCCCCACTGCTGCTTGCATTAATTAGTCATGATCTTAAGCAAAAACCATTACACTACCATAAATTTCTAACATTTACCATTCAGCTCACACAGAAACTTAGATATTCTTTTTTCTATTAGGACAAGTAATTTTCAAGTATCAAATTTCCAAACCATCGAAAGTGTGGCAGATCCCCTTCCCCCTCATATAATATGTATGACCCCTTTGTGGAAATTGAATAACCACTTGATTTTATTGTATTGTAGGGGTTGGCAGTCACTGGTTGCTTATGGTTGCCAAAGTTTTGTTGTTGTTCTTGATCCAAAAACAGTTCAGGTATGTAGCAGCAGTTCCACATTTCATCGGATTTAGATAGGGAGTTTGGGGTGGGGGTGAAATAGTTGTTTTTAAAAAAATTGTGCTTCATCAGTTCAGAATTCACTTAAAAAAGATGAACTTAAAGAGATTTATTTAATTAGTTACTGGTTTTATTTTTTAAAAAGAATTTAAACTCTGAATGAGAAAAGTGAGTACAAATTCCTGTGGAGTTTTGCTACCCATAAAAAAGCTGGTTTACAGACTGAAGGGATTTAAAAGTTACAGTGACTGTCATACTGTGTATTTCAGCTTATAAGCCAATCCATGTATAAGTTAATGCCAATTTTCAGCAAAAATTTCTACTCTTAAAAAATGATTTTTTCATTTAATAGCTCAAAAGGTCAACTGGTCAAAAGTTAAGGCAAATAAAATACATGTAACTTACAACTGCAATTGATTATATTTTTGTAATATTATTTTTTATTGATATGAGTTTATATTATGTTTGTAAAGAGAATTAAAAAGTGTTTCTTATTCCTACATTAGATAATCCAAGTGCTAAGTGGTCACACAGGTTCATGCACAAAGGTAAATATAATATCTAGATAAATCAAAGAAGTACAGTATGCATTTACAGTGTTTTGAAAATTAAGGTCAGAGCTTATTAAATTGTTGGACTATAATGAAAAAAAAAATTGAAATTGAAGGTCTTTCATTCAAATCAAGACAAAATTTGTTGTATGTTTGATTATGTTTCTTCCAAAGAACATTTCCTTGAACATGGTGTTATTGTTTCAAACAACTTTGGTAACCAGATACTGGTTGGCAAAAAAGAGTCACGATAGTAACACTAGATTAATTTTATTCCTTGATTACAGGTCATCTTGTAAGGGGTGTCACAATCAAGGGACAGCTTCAAGCTTTTGGGACACCATACCTGTTATAATTTTATGTTAACATACTTTGATACACTGCTTTATAATATATTCAATTGCAATTTGTTGGTATTACAGGTGAAATGGTCCAGGGAGAATTTTCACCATGATTTTGCTGCACCTTATTCTTTGAGGCTTGCCTCTGGTGACACTGTTGGCCATCTGATCATCTGGGATGTGTCCCAAGCTAAGCCTCTTATAGAGTTCTCTGATGGCTCAAAACCTATTCTTGACTTGGAATGGTTAGCAACACAAGATGCTTGCCATGATCTTTTGGCAGTTCTCCATGCTCCATCATCACTCATTCTGTGGAATGCTGACACTGGAACTAAACTGTGGAAAAAGACCTTTCAGGAATCATTGCTGTGCTTTGCCTTTGATCCTTTTATACCTTCAAATGTGACTTGTAAGATGATCATTTTTGCTTTTTAATTAATCTAAAATTTTAGGCACTTTCAAGACTCAGTTGATAAATACTATAAATTATTTATAATTTATCAACCGAGAGTGAGGTCATTACGGGGAAATCTCAGACTGAGGCCATGTTAGTGACTGAGCGATATTGAGGCCTGAGATTTCCCGCTAATGACTGATTGGACAAAGTTAATAACTAAAGCTATTTATTATATGGCCTTTAGTCTACATATTTTCAAAAAAGAACGAAAAAAACACCAGAAGTTTATAGTAAATTCCATATCCGCTTGCGTATGCCATCATCACACTCATTTCAGTTGATGTTTAATCAGCTGAATCTGCAGTCGTCATTATGAAATGTCATAATGACTGGTCATTATGGGGAAATCTCACCCTCCCAGCAGCCAATCAGATTGCAGATCCACCAATGAACATATGTATTTTTTCTTTTATTCAGGAAAATTAATAAAAACACAATTTTCACAATTCTCGAGGAATAAAACACTTGTTTCACGAGTCACAACAGAAATTTCATTCACTGTTCACGGGAATGGTTTTCCTCCATTCACAAATCACCACAATTAAAAACAATTCACGAGTCATGGGAAAACCTTTTTCCAGCCCTCATCATACCCAAAATCTATTTTTTCACTACTATATACTGAGTTTACAAATTCAATAATCATCCTGATTCTTACAGTGATGTGCCAAGATTGGATTCTTTTCTTAAATGATTTCTCAATCAACAAGGCTCCTGAAAGTAATGGTCGACGATTCTTTTTAACAAGTTCTGGTGCAACCTCTCCATCAGGAGGGACACCTACTAACAGTGCTGCTGGGACTCCAAGAGCATCAGGTCAGAGGTCGTCTACAGCATTGATGAACAGAGTTAAGCTGTGGGCAGCTGGTGAACAAAGAAACAGGTAATGTGATACTGGTGGCATTGTAGGTAGTGCTGGTGATGATGATGATGATGATGATGATGATGATGATGATGATGATGATGATATTGATGATGATGATGATGATGATGTTGATAATGATGATATTATTAATGATGATGTTGATAATAATGATGATGATGTTGATAATGATGATGATAATGATGATGTTGATGATGATGATGATGATGTTGATAATGATGTTGATAATGATGATGATAATGATAATGATGTTGATAATGATGATATTGATAATAATGATGTTGATAATGATGATGATGGTGATAATGATGATGTTGATAATGATGACGATGTTGATAATGATGATGATGGTGATAATGATGATGTTGATAATGATGATGTTGATAATGATTATGATGTTGATAATGATGATGATGGTGATAATGATGTTGATAATGATGACGTTGATAATGATGATGGTGGTAGTGTTGATGATGGTAGTGGGGATGGTGATGGTGATGATGGTAGTGGAGATGATGCTGCTGCTGCTGATAATGATGATGTAATGATGTCGGTGACAACTACAATCATGATGTTTATGATTGCAGATGACAACTTCAATGATGGTGATAATTATGATGGTGTTGGTAAATATGGTGATGATGTTGATGGTTTTCTTCATTTGACAATGGTATTGATGATTATGACTGATGATAAAAATATAATTAGAGGTGAAGATGTGGATGCTTCTGTTGCTGCTCCTGCTGATTTGGGTGATGATAATTATGTTAATGATTTTGTTGATGATAATGCTGGTGACACTGTTTTTTTTAGAGATATTTTAACTAACTTCGTAAGTTTACTGAATCATTAGGACTGGCGAAGAAAGTGTAGCTCTCAGTGAGTGCCTTCAACTTGCCTATTTGCCATCATTCCGTCATCACCTATTGGCTCTGTTTCCTAAAGAGGTGATGATACTTGACATGGAGATAAACCAAGCTGTGTGTTCCTTTTGTCTGGAGAAAAGCAGCCCATCGTTTCTGCAGGTTAAATCACAGTATTTTTGGTCATTGTTACTGAGTTTGTTAGTCTGTAGTTTATTTAGGGTACTGTAATTGCTGACAAGCATTAGTGAGTCGGCAACAATAATTGTGATTCCTTACATTTGTTACTGGAAGCAGAGTTGAGCGAAGCCTGTTGACTCGATCCCCTTTGCATTCATTCATCATTCACAGGGTTTTCTTGCAAATTTGGCCCATCTCATGTGGGTAGGACATTAGCTTATTTAGGGCTTCCCCTCATTTCTGAGAACAGCTATACAAAAAAAAAAAACTAAATTAGTTGGAATTATGGTTTTTTGGTTATTCTTGGCCTGTCTGTCTGTCTGTCCAAATTCTAAATTTACTTTCTTGTTGAACCAGGGTCAGTTTGCTGTTTGAGTTCCCCTTCCATGAGGGGAACCCCGGGCTCTAGACTTGTTCCCATAGTTTCTTGGAAATGATGTGAAAGGACTTTTAGCAATATCACTTAACAATGCAGCTACAAACAATTACAGCACTCGGAAGCACTATACACTTGCTGTTGGAAACTTCTAGTTAAATTATAAACAAATCTTTTCAAAAGTACAGCTTTCAGTGGGATTCAAACTCCTGACTAGTTTGATAACAGTGCAGTGGTTTTGTGAAGCCTCAAATGTTTGCTAGATGAAACAACACCGATCTGGTCCAAGCATCTTCTATGACTATCTTCCCAGCTATTTCTACTTCTTACTTAACTTTAAATCTAGGAAAGAATGTAATATGCACTAGCCACAGATAAACACAGCTTTTGTATTTTATTGAATCAAGCTCAACTCTAAAATGGTTCTGTCCTCTAAGGGCCCTCGACCTCATGGTCTTTGGGTCACGTGGTGTCAGGATGAGTGACAGCCTATTACAAAGACAGAAGATAAATTCTTTGTTTGTAACACAGGTAATCCCGTGTCGACAGAGGGATGTTTTGATGTGTCTTCATGAGAATGGAAGTATCACAGTCCGAGTAAGGCGCAGGAGCTCACAGAACCCTTACATACTAAGTGAGACTGACAACACAGATTCTGGTGGCTCAGTGGACATTGTGTATGAGAACAAGTGTCAATCAGATGCACTTCGTCTCAGTAAGGCTAGCAAACTCTACGGTATCGTTTGTTGTCCAATTACAGAACGTAAAATCATGTTATTAATCAGTGATGGAAGAGTTATTACCTGGATTCTCAAAGGAAAAAGGTGAATTATTAACATGCTCATATGTGAAAACTTGTTAAATATTGTTTCCAAAAAACTTACAAGTTTGTGTAGAGTCAATTTTGAAGTTTTCATGATCATTGCTATAAATAGAGTCAAGAGCTAACGTTTTGAGTCATGGCCCTTCATCAGAGCAACAGCAATTTTTTTTTTTAAACAAGCATTTTATTGTTAGTAGTGGGTCGCAAGGAAGTTCTAACAAAAGAAATCTAGATTGAATGGGACAATAGGAGATTAGGAAACAAATAGAAGTGTTTCTGAATAACGTTCTTAGAGACAAAATGAATTAGTAAGTTTGGATAAAGAAGTAGATTAAAGAACATGTGTCTAATTAGCACAATGCATGTGGCATCAATTTGAGTTTCTTTTTTTCTGAGGGAATACACTATATTTTGGAAGAAGTTGCTTTTTGGTTTAATGGAAGTTAGGACTTTCCTCAGGTGAGCTTTTTTCCACTCGCCAAGGATTTTCAAAATGATGAGCACTGTGAAAGTTACCTGAAAACTAAACCGTTTCAAAAATATTTGTTATAATAATATTGATATCTGTTATCTTTGATTAAAAATGACCCAGGTTCAAGTGTTTTGAAATTGATTTTAAAATTTTAATAGTAAACTCGACATAAACCTTCGATTTGTTTTTCAGCTATAGGACTCAGTTCAGTGATGACAAGATTATGAGTGCAGAATCATTAAAAGCGTCCATTCCTTGTCAGCCATCGTCCACTGAAAACCTTCATTCTCCAATACTGACCCTATCTGACATGATCCCCCCACCCCTGTCCAGTGGGGATGTCATTCCTAGTTCTGTTTCCTTAAAGTTCGTGATGATTAGCCTGCTGAATGCTGTTGCTGCTCCCCCCACATGTGCAAGGATGTGTCCCCCCTTGACAACTAAAAACTGGGCCAGTTATAAGCCGCTGATTGCAATTGGTAAGGGGAAAAAATATCTAGTGTGTAGTCAACTCTTATTATAGAGATGAGAACCCATCTAGGGTCGACCCCAGAACTTTTCAAGTTATAAGTAATATATCAAACACGAGAGACTGTTTCATCACATTTCCAAACACTGAGAAGACAGTTGAAAATACGAATGTGCAGCAGAGTATTTTGATGAAATTCGAGATGTTTGGAAAAATGATGAAACACTGTCTGGAGTATTTGATATATCTTCTCAATCGAAACTAAAACTAACGAGTAAACGAAGAAATAAAATCATAAAACTATATTTTAATTAAGATCACATTTCCAAACCATAATTACAGTTGATTTCTTTTGTTTTAACTCGATGAATTATTAATGAGTTTGAGAATAATAAAAAACAAATGCTGCAGTTATAGCTCTAGGCCTGGAGTAATTACTTTTTGTTTGTTATAGGTACAACACAAGGTTCAGTACAGGTGTTTAACCTTGCAACTGGTCTTTTATCCAAAGAATACAGCATTCACACCGGGGCTGTAAGGTCAGTTAATATGCATTTGTTTTGATTTTAATTTAATATGGTTAATAAAACTGTGTGTAAGGACAACAATAATAAAAACAAGACATTTTAAAGTGATGTGGTAGCATACAGGGTTTTCCTTTTCGGCCGGCAACCGGCGATTTTCGCCGTCTGTGAATCGCTTCGTCACCGGCAACTGTTATTATCACTAAACTACACATCCTTGCTGACAAGAATGCAAGTGTTGATGATAAATGTGGAACAGATTGCCTTTTTAAGCACTATAATGTAACTAATAAATTGTTGCCCAATAAAGTACAGACTCACTGAGCTGAACATCATTGAAAACTGTCAACATTACGTGATATTTTTAAAAATTTTTAGGGGGACCATGCCCCCAGACCCCCTAGAAGCTCGCGCCTTCGGCGCTTCGCAAGGACGCTACAACGCCCAACTTCTCCGCCTGTTCAAAATTCATCTCCTGCTACTTCATTTGAAAAGGAAAAACCTAAGCATATTACTTTAAAATGCACTACTGAAAAAAAAGACTTTTTTAATACTTGCTTTCAACTGTTAAATAGCACCAGCACTTTTATGAGAGCTTTCAAACTTGTTTTAAGATAAATTATCATATAAGATAAAAACAACACCGGTGTTGTTTTTATCTTATATTTTCTTCATTTGTCGGCTGGTAATGGTTTCTGGGATAAATTATCATGATACAAATTAGTTTTATATCGAATAAAAACAGAAGCTTCCTGCAAAACAAGACATGGTGTAGCTTTTTATCATCTTTTATTTAAAAAAAGAAAACAAAGCTGAAGAATACTCTCCAGGTTAGTGAAGTTATTAACTTGTTTATCAATATTTTTTTTTGTGTCACTTCTTTGCTTCAAATATCTAAAGACTACTCCATGGCCTTTTTCTCTCCATATGAGATGTGCACAGCCAGTGAAGCCAAGCAGAAGGCGTGGCAGGAATATTATGAGCAACTCCTCAATGTCGAATTTGTCTGGGATGCAGACCACCTGCCAGACGAACTGCCAGTTGAAGGACCACCAATACCCATTACACTAGATATGGTCATTTAGGCTCTTGCTAAGATGAGCTCTGGCAAGGCGGTAGGCCCATGTGGTATTGTAGTGGAGATGATAAAGGCAGCAGGTGACACAGCAGCCTCCCTGATTTGCAACCTGGCCACTTCAATCATCAAGGATGGCAAGATCCCAGTCAACTGGGAGGAAAGTTTTATTGTGTGCTTGTACAAAGGCAAAGGTGATGCTCTCGACAGGGGCTATTACCGGGGGCTGAAACTAACAGAACAAGTGTTGAAAGTCCTGGAGCGCATTCTGGACAGTGTAATCCGTGGGATGGTTTCCATCGACGACTTCCAGTTCGGATTCATTCCTGGTAGGGGTACTACAGATGCCATTTTCGTAGTCCGACAGCTACAAGAGAAGTTCCTAGCTGCAAATAAGCGCCTTTACATGGCCTTCGTGGACCTCGAGAAGGCATTTGACCGGGTACCCAGGAAAGTCATCTGGTGGGCCATGAGGAAGTTGGGTGTTGAGGAGTGGGTGATTCGAGTCGTACAAGGGATGTACTCAAACGCTCGAAGCCGAGTCTGCATTGGTGATGGTTTTAGTGGAGAATTCGAGGTTCGGGTCGGCATCCACAGGGTTTGGTGCTAAGCCCATTACTTTTCATCATAGTACTGGAGGCTCTTTCAAGAGAGTTCCGTGTGGGCGTCCCCTGGGAGGACCTGTATGCAGACGACCTGGTAGTTATCGCCGACTCTTTAGACGAATGTATTAAAAGATTCCAAACTTGGAAGAAGGGCATGGAGGAAAAAAGGCCTGCGTGTGAACGCGAAGAAAACAAAAGTTATGGTTTGCGGGAAAGGGCTTGATACACTCCGAAAGTCTGGCAAATACCCTTGCGGGGTGTGCTACAAAGGCGTGGGAATCAACAGCATCTACTGTGAGGGTTGCAGAATGTGGGTACACAAGAGATGCAGTGGCCTACGGCGGCTTGTAGCAGACCGTGACTTCAGATGCTCACGCTGCCTAGGCACAGCTCGTGCAATCGATGTAAGACCATTGGAGAAAGTGAAGATCGACAACGAGGAGCTAGAAGTTGTCGACTCATTCTGCTACCTAGGGGACATGTTGTCTGCAGGAGGAGGATGCGACTTGGCAACCACCACAAGGGTCAAGACGGCATGGAAAAAATTCCGGGAGATTATGCCAGTACTGACAACACGCCACCTGACACCTAAGACTTACGTGCGCAGTTCCATGCTCCATGCCAGCGAGACTTGGCCCTTGACCAAGTCTAGTTTGTCTCGCCAACAGAGGAATGACAGAGCCATGATTAGGCTGCTGTGCCATGTCAAGCCAAGTGAAGTGCCCAGGGTGCAATCTAGGGACCTGCTGGATAGGGTCGGGCTAATCAACCTTGAACTAGTGTTGAGAGTGCGTCGTCTCAGATGGTTTGGGCACGTTGCCCGATCCACAGGGGCAATTAAGTATGCCAGTGATTTGGTGGTTGAGGGTCGTCAGGGTCCTGGACGACCGAGATTGTCCTGGAGGGAAGTTATGAAACAGGACTGCAGACAATGGGGAGTATTGTCCGCCGACCCCTTGGATAGGGTGTCGTGGAGAGGGAAGATTAGACAGGCCATGCATGCAGCGAGCAAGGAAACTTGATGGCAGTCCACATATGTGGACATTGATGCCACATACTGCACGATAATCAGAAAGAACCGATGACGATGATGATGAAAGTCATTTCACTTCCAAAACCAAAGCATATATGTGGCTTTGATTTCAAAATCAAAAATTAGTGACAGAAACCTGTTATATTTTACAGTAACTGAATTTTCAGCCGACAGAACAGAGAGAATGTTTTGCATGGTAATAATACTTCTACTGTTGACTCAACAGAGGCATCACCTGGACAAGTCTTCACAGTTTTTTCTCCTGGGCCCAAACTCCCGGCAGTTCCTCGAGGAATGAGCTCCAGTTACTGGATCTTACCACTGGTTAGTAATCTTGGTATAATACTGTTATTTGTAAATTGAATTAAGTTTTGGTATTGTAAAGGTTATTACAGTTAAGACACTTAAGAAGTACAAATTTAGGATCGCCTCATTTGTTCTGACAAACAGTGAAAATTTAAGATATAATATCCTTGAAACTGTGAACTTTTAAAAGTTGTTAAAGGGAAATTGAAAAACCAAGTTAATTTCTTTCTTAATCAAACTATATCCATTATGATTCTAATCACGCATTTTTACTATCATTTGTCCGTGACGTTTTGGAACATTCTTAGTTCCTTATAATGAACTGTATGCAAAGAATGTTAGTGGACTAAAAGTTTTTATAAATAAATTGTATTTCAGGTTACACAACTCACGTATTTCTCGGCAAAGCAGTCGAAGAATCAACAATTGACGCTGTAAAAGTATCACATCTTCGGTAGGCCTGACCTAAATAGAATAGTAATATATAGTGATGATGGTGATGATGATGATGATGATGGTGATGATGATGGTGATGATGATGGTGATGATGATGGTGATGGTAATGATGATGGTGATAATGATGGTAATGGTGATAATGATGATGATGGTGATGATGGTGATGGTGATGATGGTGATGGTTGTATTAGCAGTAGTAGTATAGCTATAGTTGTAATATTAGTAGTAGGTGGTAGTAGTAAAAAAATAACTTTTAGTATTACAAATTCATTATTATTATTTATTATCTGTAGTAGTAGTAATAAGTGGTGTTGTTTAAGAATTGCTGCAAGAAGTGGCGGTTTTAAAACAAAACAGGCTATACTGCAGTTCTTTACCATCTATCACCTGGGCGTAGTTAGAAACACGTTTTCATTTGGTACCTTAATGATTTGTTCATACCTCTAGAGTACAATGTTAAAAAATTGTTAATACCTTTGTGATTCCTTTTTAATTCAAAGCACATAGCCAGATTTTTTTCGGATGGGAGGATGCACTCAAAATTTGAGCGGAACTTGTGTCAGCAGTTCTTAAAAAATTAGTTACATTTGGTGTTCGCTGGGTTCAGCGAAAATAAACAAAATGGTTATGGATTATAACATTTATTTAAGCAATAACAACTAAAAACAAATAAAATATTTCTGCGTGATTTAATACTTTTGATACATTATTTTATTCTTTTTTCTTCCTTTCTTTCTTAACTTTTTCCTTTTTGCTTTTCCTTTCTTTCTTTTTGCCTTTTTTGACTTTTTTGAGTGGAACTTTTTGGATAGATGTGGAGGTGCACGTCCATGCAGCGCATTCCACTCCCCCAGTCCCTCCTGCCTATGCGTCTGATCATCGCTAAAATTTTGTTTATGTTTTATTGAAGCCTCTGGTTTATTTCAAGCTTAAATAACTTTTTTTTGATTACTTCTTCCTTAATAGGCAATACTTCCTTGTTGTGTTTAAAGACAAGCCAATGCAACTGTGGGACCTAAAAAACTTAACTGTTATCAAGGAAATGCCATCAAACTTTCCAAAGATCACAGCATTGGTACGAAGCTTGCAATTTCAATAAAATGTTGATGTTTAAAGTGATTTAAACTGTACTTTGTGCACTGAGATATAAAGGAGGCAGCATAACTCAGTGGTTAGAGTCGGGGATTTGAATGCGGGTGACCTGGGTTTAAATCGGGACTGTAGCTACTGAATGGATTTGTCCTGGGTGATCCCAGGGACAAATTCACCACGCTTTGTAAATAGCCAACTGGTTTGCTTCCTAACGTTGGGATTTTTCATTGGGGGGAAGGGGAATTTTAATTTAAAGCTCATGGGAACATATTTAAATGAAACATGCACTATATAAGTATAATTTATTAAATTATTTATTAAATCATCAAAGTAAACTTAGTTGGTACTCTCAAATATTTGTAAGTTTTCACTACCAAAGAAAGAGCGGTGCATTTAGTCTTAAATCCAAAAGGTTCCAGGTTCGAATCCTAGCTATGCTGGTAGAAGTTGAAAGTTTTAGTGACTTTTTCCACCAAAGCTGCCTTATTCTTCATCCTACAAGGCTGCTGAGATGAGCTCCAGATTCTGATAGGAGCTACAGTAACACGCGTTGGATTAGTGTTCCGTTCAGAGGAAGTCAAAATCTCTCATCTGCTTAACACTACAAAAACTGTAAACAAGCACCAGTTTCAATGATAATAATAATGATAATAATAATAATAATAATAATAATAATAATAATAATAATAATAATAATAAAGACTTTATTTAAACAAGGGTGACATGAAATAGTTATGAAACTAACAAACCTATGGCCCTCAAAAGTAAATAATAAAAAATCTAAAGTGTTCGATGAAGCATAGTTAAGGTGTAAAGTGATAAATGTTTTTTGGGCTCTTATCACAATCTAGCTTGTGAGTAGACTACTATGCACGTGAAGCTTTCAATCACTTGGTTTGTTACTAATCCTATTGCAGGAGTGGTCACCATCAACATTTGCTAAACACCAGAAGAAGAAGCAACAGCACCAGCACCAAGAGATGCAATCTCCTGGAAGCTCATCAGAATCCATTGCTGCCCACGTGTTGGATCCTAATCGGACTGATGCTAATCAAACAACGGTAATAAATTCCATCATAGGTGATATAACAACCACCAAGTAGTCCTTGGGAGATGATTGGTTGTCGGTGATTGACTTTTTATCTCTCACTGATTCTGTGACCTACTTTTCCCACAGAGCTTACTCAGCTTTCCATCTTTACGAGGTCGGTAAATGAGTACCAGCTTGGGCTGGGAACTAACCTGTGATGGATTAGTGTCCCGTCCAGGGGAAGGGGTCAATGACTCTCATCTGCTTAACACTACAGAAACCGGAAATAAGCGCCGGCCCCATGGGCCACTAGGCTCGTATAAGGATTTAGCTAGCTTAGATTCTGGCGAAGGGTACCGTGCTTTTATTCGATCTCTTCAGCAGCTGAAAACAGTCCTTCTTTAGGATAATTTAATAAGAATAATCACTCAACCCAATGTCCCTTAACTCCTGGGTTTCAACCGATAACGACAGTCCTTCTCGAACTACTTTAACCCGGTAGATCATTAAACACAATCTTTTCAGGATTCTTTTATTTTTTTGTTCTTTAGAATTGGATAAAAGAGCATTTTGTCTGTATTGATGCGGATGGACTTCTGTACCATATTCTTGTGGAAGGAAATGCAGTCAAAGATGGATCCAAAATACAATGTGACGTAAATATGCCGTTCACTCAATCTTGTGTACTAGTTACTATTTTAATAACTATTAGACACATCGTTTGTGAAGCGCGTAAGGTATTTGGTGCAAGACGTAATTTAGACAACGTGATTAAAGTTTAGGTTTTTATGATCATCGCCTGAAGTAATGTAAGGAGCTGGCATTTCGAGTGTTAAACTTTCATCAGCGTAACTTTAGTTTAGACAATTCAAGGTTTAAGATTTTATGACCATTGCCGTAGGTTTTGCAAGGAGCTTAGATTTTTAGCGTTAGGTTTGCGGCAGAGCAACTGTAATTTAAACAACCAAAAGTTTAAGATTTTACAACAATCACCGTAAGTTAGTGTAAGAAGCTGAGATTTTCAGTGTTAGTCCTGCATCAGAGCAACTCAGTACAAAATTTTCATCCTATGTTTTTTAAGCTTTGTTTGTAGTTCCTTAATCACTGTTATTGTCGACTATGTCCACATACAGAGTAACATTGGTACAGTGACTTGCATGGCGTGGAAGGGAGATCTCCTTGTTCTTGCAGATGCCGACGGAAATATTAGTGTATGGGAACTTAAAGCTAGGGTTACAAGGTAGGTGTTTGATATTAAATTTATTAAATACTCTTTTTTACGAGAACGCGAGGCTTAAAACTGCCCAAACTTTAAGAACATTTCAAGGACATACTCGAGCCTGAGGAAAAGAAAAGAACTTTTATTTTGAACTTTGCATGCACAAAACAGTTCATTTAAATGAATCAGTTCAAGTTAATATATTTAATACTGCCCTTTGCTAGTGCTTGCTTCGGCTGCACATATACTGAAATGGTAACGATATAAAAGATTAGCATGGCCCTGCGCAAAGATGACACGCAAATTCGTGAAACGTTCCAAATTTTTTATGGCTACGTGGTTGGCGCAGTTGGTAAGATCTCTACCTCCAACCACAAGGTCCCGTGTTCCATCCCCGGCTCTGCGGAAATTAGAACATTTGTGTGACCTTCTTTTCTGCCAAAGCTTACTCAGCTTTCCATCCTTACGAGAATGGTATATGAGTCTGAGTTTTGGCTGGGAGCTAACCTGCGATGAATTAGTGTCCCGTCCAGGGGGAGTCAATGACTCTCATCTGCTTAATACTACAGAAACCGGAAATAAGCGCCGGCCCCTTGGGCCACTAGGCTTGCAAAAGGATTTAGCTTAGCTAGCTTCCTAGTGGAGTGTCTAGACTATTGCAAATCATGCGATCTGATTGGCTATTTTACTAGGGTTATTTTCGAAGCGAAAAACGCTGGTTTCTTTTCAGAAGATTAGATTTCAATTGGTGTTTCTAAGTAATGCTATTTTGTGTGGCTAGTTGACTTAATGGCTTCATGGACTCCGAGTAAGCAGTCCATTCGAACTTCAGCCTCGGGGTCACTTCGCAAAGTCTAATATTTAAATAGTTATAATTTATCAATAACTTTTTAATACCCATTACAGTGGAACCTCGATTTAACGAACCTCTATTTAACGTAGGCCTCGATATAACGAACAATATCCTATGTCCCAGCCAAAGTTATAGTTAAATGTATGGAATAGAACCTCGATATAACGAATTCGATCCTCGATATAGCGAACATAATCCGGAAGCCCAAACTTAAAATCTACCCAGATATAACGAATTACAATGTCAACATGTGACAGAAGATAAATGTTTTCTTGTTTACGAAGACAATTTTCTGTAGACAGTAATCTCTATGTTGCAACATTTTTAAATCGCTGCTCTGAACGTGTCGTTTTTTTGTACCGTAAAGAAGAGCTAAGCGTCTGCTCAAAAGTGAAAATAATTGACGCTGAAAGTCACCATGCTTAACAAATGAATTGTATCTCAAAACGCAGCACTTCGGGGTGACGAAAATTGCATTGAATTGCGTGACAGAAGTCACCTGTGTTACAAATCAATCATTAACTATGACCTCGATATAGCGAGCTTTTTGGTCATTTCCCCTTAAATTCGTTATATCGAGGTTTTCTATTTAACGAACCCTCGATTTAACGAACAAATTGGTCGGTCCCCAGCGACTTCGTTAAATCGAGGTTCCACTGTACTTGCTGACACTCACTCTTTAGCTCCCTTTTAACTACAGGGCACTCCCAACTCACAGAGGCTTCATCAAGAAAATCAAATTTGCACCAGGACGTGGGAACCTCAAACTAGCTGCTTTGTTTAATGATGGTGTGGACATCTGGGACATTAACAAGGTTTTAGTTTTACTCCTTTGGTTCGTAATGAAGATATTCCGTGCTACATCTGTCCTTCATATGGATATGAAAGTGTTGCAGAGTTAGTTAACCTAGACACTGAGTTTAGTAATTTTACTTAAACGTAATAGTTTTTGTTGTTCATAGCTGGAGGTATTCAGTTCTTACAAACTCAACAAAGACGCTTCTCATGTTGTTGACATGGACTGGTTGGCTTCTGATCTACCAGTGATCGCCCACGCTAACGGCTCCATACAGGCCTTAGATATGGAACTGAAAACATCATCTTCCCCCCTGGATCAGATGGATATAGAAGGTAAGTCAGGAGGGAGTAAGATTTATGTTTTTTATTCTCTATACTTTGTCTTTTTTTATTCTAGAATTTATGGAATATGTACTGCGATCAAACATGCATTGATTGATAAAATCCGACGAATGAGTAACATCCGAAACGTCAGTAATCTTTTTCCTAGTCTTTACGGTGTAAAACTAAAAAATATTTTATACACATGGTTTTCATTAAGGATTTGATCAGAAGGGTATCAGGTTATAACAGCAGGGCAGGAAAAAAGCAAGGTCCAGAGGTCCTTGCTAAGCTATGTGGCGAGAGCATGCTCCCCTGGAAAATTTTGAAACATTTCAAGTGCACGTGTGCTTTCATGTAGAACATTTGTTCTCGCAATGCATCATTGAGCGACGTGAACGTAAATTTTAACACGTACACCAATCGAGAAAATCGTGGTTCAGTTAAGGGGGAAATAAGTCAGTTTATTTTTGAGAAGTCTGCGTTCATACTCAGAAGATTGCATGATATAATCACAGCACTAGGGCTTATTATATGTTCTCTAAATTATTGAAAGCAGCCGGGCAAAGTTGTGTTCACAGCCGGTCAATATGCCCCGTGCCCGGCCCTTAATGAAACCCCTGACCGGGGAGGTCAATATGCCCGGTACCCGGCCCTTAATGAAACCCCTGACCGGGGAGGTCAATATGCCCGGTGCCCGGCCCTTAATGAAACCCCTGACCGGGGAGGTCAATATGCCCGGTGCCCGGCCCTTAATGAAACCCCTGATACATCTGATTGATTAGATATAGATTTGGACGTTGAGCTTTTCATCATTTTTTATCGTTTTCGTAGAAATACTGGGCCTAAACTTTAAACAGTTTGCTAAAATATAACTAAAATAATCGTTATTCACTAACCATGTTTTAAAGCTTAACAACTCCTAAAAGCTCTTTGGTTTAATTCTGCTTAGAATAGAACATGTGTTTTTGGTTTGATCGTACAACAAATGAACATTAAGTTGTTTTACCCCAGTAAGTGAACAACATTTTTCTTAATAGGATATCTAAAGAGAATATTACATTTTTTTGGTTGGATTTTTTGTTGATCCGATTCGAAAATTTTGTCAGATCCCGTCTGGTGTCCCCATATCATGGAGCCGAGGTCCGCGTTGGCTTTGAAATCGATTTTACAGCACAGGTTTAATAGGAAGACACAGATGCTAGAGGATATCACAGACTTGTAAGTACCACGTGTCATAGCCTGTTTTAAACAAATTATAGAAGTAATTAACAGTAAGAGTATAATGCTTGTTGAATTTTACTGAAATTATTATCACAAGTACAGTTAGCGCACTAAGGCCACCTTTCGAAACTCATATAAAGCTATGAAGTTCCTTATAAAATTTGCTTTTGTTATGAAATGGATTGTTGTTCATCGTGGTAGCTGGATAATAATGTAAGTTTTATACTTTTGTCTCACGACAAGTCACTTAGATGTAGGTCGCGACGTTTCGACTGCTTACTGCTAGTCTTCAGATTAATATTTGCTTTATTGTATAATAAATTTATATGTCGCTCAGTGTTGAATACATACGCCGTTCTCATAATGCGCGGGGACTGGAGACGAGAAATCGCAAGCGCGTCAAAACGAGGCCACCCGGTCATGATCGAAACATTAAATATGGCGTCTTGCGAAACTAATTTTGTTTTCTTTACTCACTCCTTTAGAGAACTTGGTAACGAAGACATGGCTAAATCGATTCAGTCAAATCTGAATTTAATATCAAGGTAAATCTATGTGAATTTTTGTTTATACTTTCTGGTTCATTAAAATGCTTCCCCTGTTTTTAGTGAGGTTACAATTCAGATAATGATCCTGTCCATCTTCTCGTTACAGGGATGTACTTAATAGCTGGTCCACGGTCCATTTCCTCGGCTGTAACGTTGCCGTATTTTATTTCTAAGCTTGTGAATTTTTAACTCTTCAGAGAACCTTTCACTGAACAACGAAACTTCTTACTCTTAATGATAATGAAGCTCCGTTCGCGTTTTAGTGGTGATCAATTGAGCTATAAAACGCCCTTAGCACGCATGCTTAGAAATCTACCCCCGCCATTCCCACAGGAACTTCTATTGCCGTCCACCAACAAGTGGACCACCATCTGCTCGGACTTAACCGCCTTTTAGAAAAACGAAATACATCCCAGCTTTATCTTTGATTTTTAATGAAATACTCCTAAAACAGTTGAATAATACTGAATTGAACAATACTTTATTCAAATGCTCGGGCCATCAATTTATGATGAAATCTTTATTATTTACAGAGAGGTGAAAGATTTTCTGCCCAACGCGCCACTTGGTGTGGCTCAGAAATGTCTCGTTGCTTCCCAGTAAGTTTTACGATTATTGTGATTAAGTTTGTATATAATGTGGCTACTAGCACGATATGTTCAAGCTTGGCTCTGTTTGTAAGATCTTTGACTGCAGAGTGGGAGACCTCGGGTTTGATCCCCGGCCTCCGCTGAGGGTCGAACATTTGTGCGGTCTTTCTTTTGCCACACCATCCGCGGACAGGGATGTTAAGCCGTGGGTCTAGTCTCCTAATCTCACATGTTCATATCATATCGTATCGTATCGTATCGTATCATATCATATCTATCATATCATATATATCATATCATATCACTTCGGGGTTTTGTACTCAATTAAGTGTAAAAGAAAACTTGAAAAAGATTCAAGCTTCAACAGGATTCAAATCTGCGATTCCGGTTTAGAGCCCAAAACAACTGATCTTTGGGCTACAGCCTTTGGAAGAAGTTTAGTGGGTCTATCAATGTCACTCGAAGGTTTTCAACTTTGAATTTGACTGAATTTGAACCGTGCTACCAGTATTCGTCGTTGTCCACAGTTTGGTCAAAAATAACTAAGAAGGTATAATCAGTTAGCATGATAAGCTAAACCAGATAAATTTGATTCTTAAGCCGGGGACAAGCTGGACGGTTTTATATTTATCGTTGATGTTTTCCAAGGTTTATTCTAAATATGGAACAAATGTTGACGCGTTCATCCATAATAAAACCGTGGTTGAATCATCTAATTAAAAGATGTCGATAAGGAGCCTTTTTTAAAATTTTTTATTTATTGCACATTTTTTTCAGGCTCTTTGGTGACGAAAACGAAGTAAACTTTTGGGAAGTAGCGCTTCATTTTCTGAGAAGAGAAAAAGCAAGGTTGAATTGTGCAGTGCACAAGGTAGAGTATCTGGCTCCAGGGTAGTGGAAATCTTTTTTTCTTTTAATTTGTCAAGTATTTTTTTTAATATGGTTCGGTGAGAAGACAAAACTGTTTGTTAACCTGACGCACACTACAGCTTGAAACGTAAATTCTTACACCTTGTAGGGCGATTATCATAAAATTTTCAACAAAATTGGACTAAGTTACACAAGCATTAGGTTCTTGTACCGTAATGGAGAAATTGCTTCGTCAATTCCTGTATTCCCTGAGTTTTGACAGTGATAGCGAAGCTTAAGACTTTTTGAGAGTTTGTGGTACTTTTAACAGTTATGTTAACAAAAATGCTTAAGATCCACGTAGTTTGTTTAAGGTTAGAATTTCTTGAGCAGGTAAAACTTTCATAATCAAAGGGTGAAAGTTATCATCATAATCATGCATGATTATCATCAACAATACCATCATCATCATCATCATCATCATCCTCACCATCATCGTTATTATCGTCGCCATCGTCATCTTCGTCGCCATCGTCATCGTCGTCGCCATCGTCATCAATGTTATCGTCATTATATCATCGTCATTATCTTCACCGTCATCATGATCATCTTCATCCCCGTCGTTGTCATCGCCATGATCGCCATTACTATTATCATGATCGTAATCACCATTACTAAAAATGTTCATTTAACGTCGTTCCACAAGGATCAACACCAACCTCCAATCCAGCGTGTTCGTTCCTCGTCCGACTTGTTCAACCCTTCAGACGCCACGGCCAACTTGAGAAGAACATTCAGCTCGCGAAGCCTGGATAACCTGCTGTCCATCGATGATGACCTTGAACTGAACGACCAACAGGAGACTGGGGAGAATGACTCATGCTGTTGCTACCCAGTCTCTCTCGACACTTGCTATGATCAGCTTTGCGACAACGACACGTTCCAGGTTTGATAATCAAAAAAGTAAAGTGTAGTTGATCAATAATACAAGTTGTACAGTATATATAAAAACGTACTTGATTGCAGAAGGAGGCTTAAAATGGATACTTTTAACTAAAATGGGCCGTTATTTCGTACGCCGTTTTGTTAGCTATGACATGCTGAGGAAGCTCAATAAAGCCGAAACAGCTGCCCCTGGCTGATAATCTTAGGCTCACTTTTATTTACGGTAGATTTAAAGTGAGAAGCCCACTACCAACGTGGCCTTAGTGCCCATATTAGAGGCTGCTAACATCGGGCTCACTTTTATTTACGGTAGATTTAAGGGGTAATGTCCACTACCAGCGTGGCCTTAGTGCCAATATTATAGGCTGCTAACATCGGGCTCACTTTTATTTACGGTAGGTTTAAGGGGTAATGCCCACTACCAGCGTGGCCTTAGTGCCCATATTAGAGGCTGCTAACATCGGGCTCACTTTTATTTACGGTAGATTTAAGGGGTAATGCCCACTACCAACGTGGCCCTAATGCCCGTCCATTTTAGTGGCTGAAAGAACTAGATACAAGAACATGAGTATCACTCAAGTCACATCTAACAAGCATTTTGCCGTTATTTTTGTTTTTTGTTTTCTTTTGGGGAACCCGTGCCTGCGGCCTGCTAAAAAGGTCTAAAAAAGCAGAAGCAGCTGTCCATAGCTCCTAACACTCAGTGCCACTGTTGTCTTTGGTTGATTTAAGGGGAGATGGCCTGCAAAATTAATTCTTTTTGAATTATGATCCGTATATTTTAAAAATCTTCTGAAATTAATTTAATGTAACGTTCTCTCGACAGAGAACTCAGTTGGATCGAATCGCTTTGCACGACAGTAAACGATCCACTTATGAACACACCAAAAAGTGCGCCGAGACCTTAGTGTTACTTGGACAGGTGAGTTGTTTGTCCATTGCCGTTTAATTTTTTTTAAAAAAAAAAGACCTTGTGATGTTCTTCGGGCGGACGTGGTTGGTGCAGTTGGTCGTCGCACCCCTTCGTTCTTCGGGCCTGTATTAAAGGTATTTTATGTTTTACAATATCATGTACAGTGAACTGTCTCTTGGCGAACACTCTGTATAAGGCGAACAATAAATTTGGTCCTTGCTGAATCAGTGACACTTGTTTCTACAAATGAGTTCTCTCCAAGGCGGACAAGGAATTTGTTTCCGAGATTGTCCACTTTAGATAGCATTCATTGTATTTGGTTTAGAGTTAAAGAGCTTCTGTTGAGTTGAAAGGTACACCTTACAGAGCTGTACATTAAGCGTCTTGAGTTGGTGGCCATCGGGCCAATACGATTTAAACTTTACTTGCCCAGTAAAAATTGTACCTGCCCAACTTTTTTTAATTTCATTTTATGTAGTTGCCTGTGGGAGAAATCAGTCTCTTTGGCACGCTTTTTTTGCTTTCAACCATCTGTGTTTCTAATGAATGACAGATCTTACAAACTTACTTTCAAAAAAAGTCACTGGCCCCGTCGGGCAACCAAAAGTCACTGATCCATACTGGCCTGAAAGGGCCAAAACTTCCTTGGGGCCATCGGGCCACCATTAATGTAAAGCCCTGACTTAAATATTATATAATAATATAAATATTATTGAATTGTAGGCGGACCGAGCAGTTCAGTTGTTTCTGGAGACGGATTCTGAAAATGAAAGTTACCTCACAGATTCGCTAAGGTACAATAACTTTCCTAACAATATGAACTTATACAGGCAAGTATTCAGGTTCATATATCTTACATTGTCGAGCATTTTTAACATGAGCCTCGTTGCTCGGAAGATTGGGCGACCACTTCCCACGTTATTTGACGTTAAATAAATTACTATTATTATTATTATTATTATTATTATTATTATTATTAATATTATTATTATTATTAAGTCAAAGGGGAGTCAGGTTGGCTTAGTGGTCATCACTCACGCCTCCCACCACAACGGAACCGAGTTCGAGTCATAGGGTTCGCACGTGGGCTGAGATTTGTCGATCTCAATCTAACTCCGAGGGTTTTTCTCCGGGATCTCCGGTTTTCCTCCCTCCGTATAATCAACTTTCACGCCAAAATCTGTGCCGTCGACCGCTTAATTAAACATTAGCCTCTGGCTCGGGAGACTGGGTAACCACTCCCTGCGCGTAAAGACGTTAAAATATTTATTTAAAGGCAAATTTGAATGCAGACAAAAGAAATTTTAAACCGTGAAAAAGCTAGGAATTTTAACATGATTGCAATAAATGTTTGACAGAAAAATCTCAAAGCAACGCTACGGGTGCGTCATTGACTATCCTTTAAATTGTCTAATTTTGGATTAAGTTTCTATTGATAAGTAATGAAAAAGTTTTAAATACTAATTTTAAGTATTATGGTTGTGTTAGTCTGTTACTATTGAAACATCTTTCATTCTTAACACAAACCGCGGGGACTCTTGATCCCCTAATTTATTTTATCGAGCCAAATTTTGAGAATGTACGTAAGTTATCCTCGTGTTTCGCTACAGAGCGTGTTTAGTGGCCACCATTCGTTCATCTGGGGCGTCACAAAGTACCATTAAACTGGTGGCGACGAACCTAATTGCCAGTGGTAAACTTGCAGGTTGGTTTCACTACGTTCTTGGTTTTGGTTAATAGTAATGAGAAGGGAACGGTACGCGATGTGTTAGTTCATAAGTTCCCTTTGAAATTGTTTTTGTATTGCGTAAACACCTTGGGTATCCACAGTTCAGGGAAAAGTCAGGGAAGTTTGATGTAGGTTTTGCACGAATCCAGTGACTCCATAGCAACCGTAACTATGCGGCCATCTTACATGCGAAGTAAACAATCCTTTAAGACGAGCTGGTGCGCGTTGAAAGTTTTTTGGAGATTTTGTTCTGTTTTAGTTGCCTAAGTCGCCCTGATCGAGAAACCTGTTTACAAAGTTCCTTCAGTTATGTACCACCAGGGTTTAAAAACTCAGCAGATTTCCAAGGAAAGACGCGAGAAGTGAGTCGCGAGCATTCGAAGAGATTTGGTGACACATGGAAAAAATGTATTCTCAAAACACTTCCATCAGGAGTCAATAAAAATTGCTTTTTGTCAGGGGAAAAGTAACTTACCGTGAAGTATTCTCCAACATAAAAAAATTATGTCTTAATTTCTTAGGAAACTATCTTCGAGAAAATTTGATAAAATGTAAAATCAAAATCAGTAATATTAGCTCAAACTTCTATAAATTGGAGTTTTTGACCAAGGATTAGATAGAATTTAACAATTATTTTTCTTTTATGATTAAAGAAAATTCAGGGAAAACTGGTCTAGAACCTTTGATCCCTCCGATACCATGGCAACCCTTTTACCAACTGAGCTATGAAGTTAGACTTGTTGGGATTACGTCATTTTAATGCCCTATTTTAGCCACCTTAAGGTGTACAACTGGCGGCTTGGTTGGCGCAGTTGGTAAGATCTCTGCCTTCCAACCACTAGGTCCCAGCTTTAATCACCATCTCTGCCGAAATTTGAACATTTGTGACGCCTTCTTTGCCCCCTAAGCTTACCCAACTTTCCATCCTTACGATGGCCCTAAATGAGTATCATTTTCGGCTGGGAGCTAACCTGCGATGGATTAGTGACCCGTCCAGGGGGAGAGAGACTCTCATCCGCTTAATATACAGAAACCGGAGATAAGCGCGGGCTCCGATGGGCCACTGGGCTCGTAAAAGTATTTAGCTTAGCTTTTTGAAGGTGTACAGTGACTCTAAACGAGTTTGTATGCGTTATGAAGAGATGCGTTTTAGGAACTAAACCGTTGTTGTAACCAAAGCTTATTTGTTACATTTAGTACATTTGTAAATGCAGATATAGCCATAGTCAGAGACCCTTTCAGAGCGATTACCCGTTCGCTTCTCTATCGAGGTTACAGGAAGTCAAGTGAAGTCAAGTTAAATGACCTTTAAGTTATATTTTCATCAAATTCTGAAGTACTTCATGTGTTGTAAATCAACAGAGGGTGTTCAGCTATTATCACTGATTGACAAAGGACTAGATGCCTGTCGGTACCTCCAGACCTATGGAGACTGGGACCATGCCGCCTGGCTCGCGAAGGTCAGTGTTTCTCATTTAGTTTTGATAGCTTTTCTATTTTAGCTCTTTTACGCCGTGTAAGTGCGGTCAGAAAAATCCAGACAAATTTTGTAGAAGGCTCTGCTTCACCATCATCATTATTAAGTCAATCCCCAATCATCATAACCATCATCAACACATAATTGCAATATCATCGCTATCATTATCATCATCAACATCGTCATCATCATTATCATCATCAACATCGTCATCATCATTATCAACATCAACATCGTCATCACCATTATCATCATCAACATCGTCATCACCATTATCAACATCAACATCGTCATCATCATTATCATCATCAACATCGTCATCACCATTATCATCATCAACATCGTCATCACCATTATCATCATCAACATCGTCATCACTATTATCATCATCAACATCGTCATCACCATTATCATCAGCAACATCGTCATCTCTATCATCAAGATCATCTCAACCAACATTCTCATCACATAAAAATTTTTTTGTTTTAACTATTTTCAAAACCATAGATATGTGTTTATTTTATCGTGCAGTAGGCTTATTTTCTGTTGTTTCTTATTTACAGGCCACTCTTAATTATCCTGATTGTGCAGAGGTTTTGAGGAGATGGATTGAACATTTATCAAGTACCTACACTAGCCAACAGGTAAGCGAGGTTTGCGTGAGTTTAGTAAAACGGGCTAAAATGAAAAAAGGACAAAACATCACAAAAATGATTAGATGGTAATTGAGTGTCGAAAAAGCAAATAAAGGTATGACATGTTGTCGACCATTTTCATACTTGAGGCCCCCTTGGCTGTTTAAGTCTTGTCATATCTTATCTTCTCTATGTCTCCGTACTGTTTTTTTAAGAGCTGTTTTTTTTCAGGTTGTGCTGGGCTCGTTCGTGAGTTGAAAAATCAAGGGAATACTGAAAACGATGCTAGGGGTCTCTTTTAATAAAAATAGTTATTAAAATAACTTCAGTATATTGGAAACACCGAGATGACATAAAAAGGTATGTCGATTTAACTAACTTTTCAGTTTTAATTGCAGAGCAAAGCTGTTCTAGTTTGGTTATCACTGGGGAAGTTTTACAACGCTTTGGATATGTTGTACAGGTATTTGACTGAATTGAAATAATTAATTTCGGAACATATGATTACGTAAAGGTCCAGTGAAAACTATGGATCAGACAAGTGCATAAATTTAATACCTATATGTCTTCTCTTTGAAAACTTGCCTTTCTTCACATGTGGAAAGAACACCACCATAGATGGAAACTCCTATTTCTATTAATGTGTTTAACAGGAAACTGGATAATCTCTTGAGTATTTTCTATTTTCTTTTGCGAAAGATCTTTTTGAACAGCTCTTGAAAATATAACTCATAATACTTTCTATTATTTTCCAAGAGGACTGAAGTTTTTATTGGTTCAGTTTATTCTGTTATTAATGTTCTTTATGTTGTTACAGTATGCGGTATTTTGAGCGTGCAGCACTTTTCGCCGAGTCTTGCCAGGAATTTGGATTCTTGCCCATGGAGGATGAAAAAAACTGTATCCTTTAGGTTTTTTTAAAAAATAACACACACACAATTGTGTGATATATAAAAAGACTCGTATTAAATTATTGAACTATTTTTATGACTAAAACCTTAAATAACAATTCTATGGGTAGTTTATGTTGTAAAAAACGTCAAAGGCGTTCAATTCTTGTCGGAACGTTTCATTAGGACAGTTTTTTAAGCCAGATTTTTAAAATTAAAAGTAAACTTCTTATTTTTCCTCTCTAAAGAGCTGAATGGAAGCTGGTATGCTCAGCCTCGCCTTTATCATTAAATTAAATTACAATTAAGTTATCACTAAAGTTAATTAGCTCAAAAATAGTTTTAAACTCGTTATAACCAGTTCAAAACTCTTAACAGGCAGTTTGAATTTTGCGCTTGTGGTTATGAAAAACAGCCACAAACTATTGTCTATTAATTATTGTTATTAATATTATTATTATTATCATTATCATTAATCCTTAACTCGGATGAACGTAGCGTCCCTGGTGAACGCAGTGTATGTGGAGTACGCTAGATATCTGTTTAGCTTGGGACTCAAGAAGCCCTCACAGTATTTCAGTGATAGAGCTGCTGGTAAAGGAAAAGAGCTTTTACACGCTTAATTCACGCATTCTGAAGACCTGGTGATAAGGGGAGAACGTATCATTCAGTGTTATATAAATTGAAATTTTTCCCAATATTTTTCAACTGGACCAAACCATTAGTCTATAAACGAAATGACATTGTTTTTTTTGTGTGTCTGTTGTACATTGTCCATTTTTTCAAACCTATCGTTTAGAGGAAGAGCTATTCCACCCCTAACGTCCTAAATGACTACTGGCAAACTGGCGTTTATCGCTGTTACCGCGTATTAAACTTTGCATAGTTAGTTTTTCCGTACAGCTTATTTCGAAAATAAAGTAGCAAAATCTTGAGAACAGAGTTCAAACAATCTGTTGGATCTAAAAACATGGTAGTGAAATTCGAATTGGACTATTTTTTTGTGCATTTTACGTTATCTACTGAATAAATTGTATTCGTCTTCTTCTTGTGCCATAGCATATGAATGCCGTTGACGAATCATAAATAGATCTATAAACTTTACATATATTTCTACTCTAGTTTAATAAGAATTCTACCTGATGATGATTCTTCAATATTTAAATGGTATTAATTGAGTAGTTCTTGGTGAAAAAAGTAGGCGCATACAACAAAAGACTTAATTAAAGCGCTACTAGAGTGAAATTTCAAAATTGCTGTAATCAACTTAGATATATTCTTTGGTAATTGAATGGTAAATATAGGAGGATTTTTTTATACGAAAGAATTGCGCCGAAATCCTCGCGTAAACTACAACTAAAAACGGTGCCAATGAAATCTGAAAGCCGAGTCCTCAGTCTAAGACAGCGGAGTTGCCCATGGCGACGTCACATGGTTTGTTGATTAGCTTGAGTGTCACTGTTTTCACATAAATCACGAAGTTTATTAATGAATATAAATTTATTAACTTACATTCCTGTTCTCCAAATCTTTAGCATGTCTAACACTGAGAGAAGATCTTGTGGCTGTAGTGATTATGATGCCAAGAGTGTTTCGGGGAACAAATAAGAAGATTTTTGGCTAGATTCTGTTTTTTGACTTGGCGTGTGGGGACTGTCGGTGATCTTGACATGCATGGTAGTTGAGGTCTGACAGTGCTGTTTCGCCTCGTAGATCTTAGAGTCTGAGTTTATTGCCCTCATCCTGTTCTTTAAAACTGAACAGAAGTTTGTAGAAAATTCACTTTAGCTTTTTTACCCTGCGAGCAGAGTCTCATTTACACTTCTCCGTGCGGGCGAATAAACCGAGACTCTGCCGAAATCGTGTACTTTCTTATTTGAGCATGTGCGCCGGTTGCATGGAGACAATTTCGTATCCACAATCTCAAGGCCACATAACACGTTTCTTGCTATCTTCCACCATTTTGGATATGATAAGGGCTCAGTTTTGGTCATCGGTTTTAATTTTTACATAGTCGTGCGCAGAAAAAAATGCTCGACTGGTGCAAAACCGGTTTTGTTAGCCCAGAATCCGGGGAGACGGCGACTTCAAAGAAAGTACACGATTTCGGCAGAGTCTCGTATTCTTCGCCCGTACGGAGAAGTGTAAATGAGACTGCTCGCAGGGTATAGCTTTTTCTCCTTGAATTACCGTCTCACATTCTGCTTCTCTATTTCTGTCCCTTCTCCGTTGTGTTTTAACCTCGGTATCCAGGGTATACAAGAGAGGAAATCAAAGGTCGTTTAGTTATAAAGTTTGTTCAGTAAAGTAAAAAAGGAACACGTCAACAGTTACCGTACTCAAGCGTTCAACACATCATGCAAGTCGTTTGGGCACATCAAAAAAATTCAACAAAAAATCTCCAGATTTGGTTCAACGTGTCTAAAGATTAATCAAGGTCGTTCCTTTAAAATTTTAGTTGCAACCGATGCATACAGCAACTTAGCGTTTGACCGGTGCGCAGCTTACCTTGATTATAGTGCCTTGACAAAACAAGAAATGCCTGGTTGTTACTGGGTTTTGGTATGTTGGAATACAAAAAAAAATATTGACAACGAAATATATTAGCGCCAGCATCTTTTATGATTTAGTCGGCGGGTTTCGTTACAATAGCTTGGTAGCCTCTCAGTTGTTTGTGGGCCATTTATTTTATTATGTGATAGGTGATATTACATTTAGATTGTTAAATTATTAATCACTTGATTTCCTCAAGACATTCACAGTTTTGAAAATTACTACGATTGGTTAAAATTTCGTTGTCTCTTGTCATCATCGTTTGAGTTGCCTGATTAGAAGTAATTATGCAGCAAAATAATTTTGTTTTTTTTATCATGGGAAGATGATACATTTGAAGCGAAGATGTAAAGGTATTTCATCGATGATCGTATATTACATCAATTTTTATTTCATTCAAAAGATCTTCCACAAGTGAGCGATTTCTATTCGCAGAAGAAGAAATTTGTATCCATCATAAGTGGCCGCATAAAAACACACACATAATATGGTTATAATTCTAAAAAATATTTCTAAATAGTCTAGATTGCAGAAACATGTATGCAATAAAAAATGCTTTATCTTCAATTTTATGAAGCAAGCAGGTTTTTCGAAGATGTATAGTAGCCATTTTGTTCATAATCACACATTAGAGTATAAAACGAACAGCTCTCCAGGCATTCAGAACATAGTTTTTACTCAAATAAGCCCCCCACTTCCCCCGCCCCCTTCCTCACC
>JAOEHV020361582.1:0-11061 GCA_025447995.2 Isaurus tuberculatus | reverse complement strand
AGATCTTTTTATAGCAAATATTAAACGTGTAATAATCATTGAACAAAATATAGCTCAGAGGAGAGAAGCTTTAAAATGTTTTAACGATAAATGGAGTTGTATTTCAACACGGCTGCTTCTAAACGATACTTGATACAGTTCTAGTTTGTAAATGTAAATGGCTCTAAGTTTCTTTTGTAGATAAGAATGAGACAAAAACATTATATAGATAATACTCGCTGTATCGTTAAGCTAATTGTTTTATTATTTCTTTTTTTTACCAGTTGTAGAAAAATAATTAAATAAAAAAAATTAAAAATTAAAAAAAAAAAAAGAACAAAGGATGGTGAATCCAACTCGAAGTGCCAAAGTTCTTCTTTCTGTTTTAATCTGCCTTTAACACCTCTAGTATGACCCTCTGAATAATCACACTTTAGGCACTACTAGAGGTTTGTCAAAATCAAAATCGAAATCCGCTGAATCAGTTAGTTCACTAATATCATTGAAATTATGTGTAGCTAGTCAATGAGAAGTATTCTGGCTAGTCGACGGACGAATGGCGTGGAAAGGCTTAGGGCAATACGCCCCTAAGTGACCATACTCCCAGCACTGTAGGAATAAATTGACAGATAAAATTACAATCGGTTTCGTAAATGAATATATATGAAAAGTTGTACCCGCTGGTATAACGGCTGAAGAGATATGACCAACTTGATACTAACCTTATAAACCCAACTCTAAGCAACTAATATTTCCATTACAATACCCATACACAGTACCCAAGGGATAAATACTCCAATACCTAATGACTCTCCCGTAAAAAACCTATCAAGCATAACGAACAGAAACAAACATCTGCTATACGTTGTAACGTAGATATTTTGATATTAATCTGGACCTGGATTTGGGTCTCAAGTCTTGACATTGGCTAATCTCAATCTTACTTTAGGTTTTTTTCTTGGGGCACTCCCGTTTCTCTCCGACAGTAGTAATTAACTTTATGCTTGTTCCATCTGGGTTAGTTTTAAACTGTAGGTAGTATAAAGTTGAAAAAGAGTTGCAACAAAATTTTATTTCTTGAAAAAAGTCCTGTGTTTCTTAGATTACTAAAGTTTATAAATAGTCTTTTTGAATTAATATTTATTTTTAAATGGTTGGTTGTTTCAGAAAGCTCCCTTCCAACTGTTATTCCCGAGTCCACTGTGGTTAAAGAACTAGATCGAGGAGACACTTTTTCAATTGCTTGCAATATATCTATCCCGGATAGACCACTTGATGTTAAACCTGAATCTCTTCACTGGTTAAAGAATAATGTGATAGTGGATTCAATTTATGCTGATTGGGATAAATTTAGGACAAGCTTGAGGCCCCTTGTCTTCTCAAGTGTAAGACCAGATGATGGTGGAAATTACACATGTATTTTGAAGACCAGGTTGAAGAGATTCAAACCATATAACATTACGGGCGGACCGTACGTTATTAACAGTAAGTATTTTGTAATTGAGTTTATCTCGGGCGGATCCAGGGTCAAAGTTAACCGGCTCGGAACGATTCATTCCTGGACGTTCCATCTTTAAGAACCTTAACACTTTCAATCGAAACTTTTTTGCTTGTCACTTTGTTTCGCCAAGACAAAATGAAGAATGTTGGGGAGTATTTACAACAGGTAGCAGCGCTCAATAATCAAAGCTGTTACGGTTAAAAGCCAATATTTTGAGAATTAGCCCTTCGTCCGAGCTACTCAACTTTGAGATAGTGTAATTTAACAAACCTTTACCATATTTCTTTGTGTTGTTGACTTTTTTTAAGTTTTCTTGGATATTTTGGAAATCAAATATCCATAAAAGAACACTTTAATATCTGTAAGATGGACTCTTGATTGTTGTATAAATAAATGAAAAAAGAGAATTCGTTTTCATCTCCGAAATTCAAACAAAGTTTACTCTAGCTGGAAAACGACTTGGATCGACAATGTTAGCCACCGGTTGTTTTGTAAACAAAAACTACAATTTGTGATTTCAATTTCAAAAATGAAGTTTAACGCCACCGCTGTTTCCGCTGATTTATAAGGAGTTTTAGATACACAATAAAAATGGCCTGTAACCGTAGTAGGGCTGCTTTAGGCTCAGGGAGAAAATAACAGTCAATGACAATTCCCCCAAGAGGCTTTTCATTTGTGATAGTTAAAACCATCTCTTTCTCAGTCAGAATCTCCATAGTTGCAAACGTTTTTGAGTAGAAATACAGGGTATTGCTTTCCAAAATTGATTCTTGTACTTCAATGATGATTCGAAATTGTGTTCATTTTTCATTATATTTGTTATTAAATATCACTATTGTTCTAATCATTATTATTGTTATTGTTTTTATGCTTTACGTTAGATTATGTATCAACACTAATCCCAAATAGGTTTTTTAAGACTAAAAACATCATTCAATTGATAGGAAGAGTTCGAAAGTATGAATAATTGCAACAGGATGTAAACTATAGTTGGCTGATTACAAAGCATTTATGGATAAGTCAAAGCTGCCTTCTTCTCATGTTTCTTTCATTTTTTTTTGCAGTTCGGCCAGAGTTTACAAGCACGAATTTAGATGATAATGAAGTTGTAGTAAACAAAGACGATAGTGCAGCTTTTTCGTGCTCTGCTGTCGGGTTTCCCGTTAACGTTATATGGGAAATGAAGCTAAAAGATGAAAGTGTCTGGAAGACCGTTGGTAAGATGACATTACCTTTCGCATTTCGATTGTGAATTTGTGATATCAGAAGATTGTGTTTCAATACAGTACAATATTTTATATGATTGTTCGTAAAAGCAATAGTAAAGTTACAATGCATGCGTAAGGGTGTGGCTGGAAAGATGATCAAGCTTTGATAGCATATGCAATTTCTTAATAGATAATACACGCGCTCTAAATGGTAACTAAGCCCCCGCTAGAAGCGGCTTACCCGTAAATAATGGTGAGCCTGAGTGTTACCAGCCCTGGAAAGATGTTCGGCCTTATTATGCCCATCAGCATGGCATAGCTGTCAATTAGGCTTGGGTTCCAATACGTTAAAATAAATATTGTTGCCGAATGGATTTTCGTGTGGACTCCGTCTGTTTTTCAGCCTCTCTGCATGCCCCTGGTCCCCCCACATCACATTAGTTCTGCCACGTGCTTTTCATTGTCCCCGTGACGGTTGAGAATCCCCCGCATCAGCTTTTTATACCAAAGTGCAATGATTCCTCTGTTTTTGTTCCAGTTGTTATTGAAAGCTTCTTTCGTATTGATATTTTACGGACGTTTGAATAGCTATTGAGTTCTTTTCAATTCGTTTCAAAACACCGGATCCATTAAATAAATTTGAAGACCTACTCAAAGAGCCGTTCAAGAGAAGTATGATTACAGCACGAACTGTGTTTGTCGGAAGGTAATGTTTTTAAAAGATAATTTATGTGCTGTCGATGAAAATCGTGTCTCAAAAAATAGATCATACAATACAATACAATACAATAGACTTTATTTAAGGAGGGTGACACGATTAACCCAGTGAGTTAACTAACACGTGGCCCTCACACTACTGAAACAATTACAAAAATATAAAAAAATAATATCATCTGTAGAATTTGCAAAGAAAAGTAAACATTATTTGTAAACGAACTTGTAAACGCTTGTTGCGTTTTAATGCAGGGAAATCAGAGTCACAGATGCGAGACTGATGTTGTTTATACAAATTGTTTCAAAACACGATCTCTGTCGGCTTTCTCTGGCGAACGATTCTATTTCGTATTTAATTGCTTAAAGGTTTAAGATAATTGTGCTGTTTTAGTTCCTGAAATTTATCCTTCTATGTCTAAGAGAAACCAAATAAATACATATGACTTGTCTCGTAATTTTGGTTGCTGCTCGCGATAAAATAGATTGTTGCACGATTGTTTCTTAAAAACAAAGCGATTAAATATCCACTATTCGATCTGAGATTAAGTATAAACACGGTTTTTAAAAATCTTCATTGCTGCTTAAGGACTTTTATTCGTTTCTATTTGTTAAAAGCAATTGTTACTAAAGCCAAGGATTAAGATTCATGCGTTTTGAGGGATTCGAGAAGAATAGATAATACAATTTCAAATTAGTTGACAAAGAGAGGATACTTTTGTGTATGGCAAACGATAGTGTATGTTACTTATTTTGAAATTCAGCAATAAAATCGTATTTTTAAACTAAATGGCTTTTACTGTTTGAAAGGTTGGATCTATATTTAAATCTGAGTTTAGAACGTCATTCAGATACTTTTTTATCGGACTGATGCATTCTGATCTAATGTTTCTAAGTCCAAATCGATACAAAAGCGCAAGGCAACCCAGTGTATGCCTTGACCACCGAGTCGGAAAACGTGGCTTCATATTGTAGTTGGAGCGTGATGCTGGAATTTCAAACCCCAGTGACAGTTCACGTCTCTTAATGGTTGTCATCTTTGTAAGTTTAAGTCCTCGCTCCCCATTTCAACTAACCCATTATTGATCTTATACACCACGGGGAGTCTTTGGGTTTGCCGTCTTTTTTGAAAAGGCTCCCAGTTATGTTTCTTTACCATTTCGTTAACACTCGAGATATAGTTGTAAAAACCGATCGGAGGCAGCGTGGCTCAATTGTCAAGTTGTTGGATTTGTATGCAGCAAACCCAGGTTAAAACCCTATTCTGATTTATCTAGGGTGATCCTTGAGTCAAATCCACCACGTTTTAAAACCAACTGGTTTGTCTCCTAATATTTGGGATTTTTAATTGTGTCGTATGTATATCCAGCTAAATCTTTTATACGAGTCTAGCGGCCCATGGAGCCGGCGTTTATCTCCGGTTTCTATAGTCTTAAGCGGAAGAGAATCTCTGCCCTACCCTTGACGGAACACTAAATCATCGCAGGTCACCTTCCAGCCGAAGTTGGTATTCATTTACCCACCTCGTAAGGATGGAAAGATGAGTAAGCCCTGGCGAAAAAGAAGGTCACAAAAATGTACAAACTTCGGCCAAGGCAGGGTTGAACTTGGGATCTTGCGGTTGGAAGGTAGAGATGGCCAACCACGCCGCCGTTGTGTGTATATTAAGCTGGGAGATATTAGCTTTTATTCTACTCTTAAGTCCGCGTTTAGATATGTATGGTATTATTATTTATTATTATTTTTAAACTAAGAAAGCGAAATCTTTCCACAAGGTCAATGGAACCCGCGATTATATCTAGCTCAGTAGTGTAAGGGAATGATAGTCTTTGACTTCAGCTGGACGGGGCACTTGTCCGTCATAGGTCAGCTCCCGCTTTTACCAGCCTAGTAATGATAGAACACTGAGTCAGCGGTGGCAGAAAAGAAGGTCACGCAAATATTCGGCAAAGCTGGTGCTGGAACCTTAAATCTTGGACGGCAGAGATCTTACCAAGTGCGCTAACCAAGCGGGCGTTGCAATGGATTTTGCCCTAATAATAATAATCAACTTTTTGATGGTTTTCAGATGTTGAAGCTAAAGGAAATGACACACACTACAAAATAATTCCAAGAAAAAAATATGAAGCGCCAGATTTGGAAATCTACGACGTTCAGTATGCTGACCGAGGATCGTACAGATGTTGTATTAGACACAGTAATGGGACAAGTCAATGCCAGGAGTTTTTATTGCGCGTTAGAGGTGAGCCAGTGAAGTCTACCAAATTAGCAATAGTTTTTTTAGTTTTCTATTCCTTTCCAATCTATCGCTGCCCGTCGTCCTTATTACTGCCCCATTTTTCACAAAATTTTCATTTGCTCTGACGATTAGCTAACGCCCCAAACTTCAACTTCCTTAGTCTAATTAAGGCGATAATTAATATTGAGAGCTGATTAAATATATAAATGCTATACATACTGTTTAAAGTGCCTATCTCAACAAAATGGGATTTTAAGGATTCGGATTGAGCAAAAAAATTGTGTTTAGAAATTCTAGATTAGAATTTGGTTTAGACTTTTAGTTTTGGAGTTATAACTGCTGGAACACCCAAATTTGGCGTTTTTGAACAAAAGGTGGAGCGCCCTGCAATGGCCTATACTTGCAAAGAGCGTGGGAACTAGGAACGATCAACACAAAAAAACTACACAAAGAAATAGGAGTTCTTGTTTCTCTGTTAAAATATACCTATAAGATGTTTTAGGTCATCTCTTGTTTAAAACCTGTCGACTATTTGTTTGAAAATAGTCACTTTGAGCCATTTTAATTTTTTTGGTTAAACTAGTATTTAACTATTCATTTTCTTAGGTATTTGTTCGTTATTTTTTTGTTATACTGTAATTAGGATAAGACGATTCTTGTTTAACAATTTAACTATAAAATTTAGCGATAGCATGTTAATGTGACGACGTTTCGACGTCGGCTAACGTCATTTTCAAGTCATTGTTCGAGAAGCAAAACAAAGTTTATATAGGTGTACTGAAACATTATTGAATATATTATAAGCTTGGCTGAATTACACAACAAAAGACGTAAAAACAGAAACAAAGCTTTAAAGGTGTCAAACAAAACGTTTTGCACCTATAGAGTCTGATTGAACATTCAAGCTTGAATGTTCAATCAGAGTCTATACGTGCCAAACATGGCTTCCAACGGCATAATAATAATACCATACGAATCTTGGCTATATGGTTACCAAACTTGGCAGGTAAGTAGAACTTCAAAAGATTATCAATTTGGCGTTGTCTTGGTATCCGTATTTTGTCATCATGACGTGATAACAATAAAAAACCTACGTTTTTTTGGAAAATTTTAATAAACTGCTGCTGTTACTTGGTAGTTTTTTTAATATCACGAAGGTAGTTAGTTTGCCATACATATAAACGGTATTAACTTATGTCAACATATGATAACGTCATGATGACGTCATTACATAGGAATACCACCGTAAAGCAGGCAGCGAGAAATCGTCTCGCTTTCAATAACGTGATAAATGGTGTTTTCGCCGTTCTAGACTGTTCATCAATGTTAGGTTTATAGGAAGAGATTCAACTACTCAGTTTCTTAGGAAAACAATCAAGCTCAAAATACTCGCTCAGTTCAGTTCAAATTCAACTCAGTTCATACTCACTCCAGTCTATGTGCGAGGTAAAGCATTTCAGCATAACCGGTTCAGACACATAGTAATTATTAATAATTATTAGTAATTATTAATAATTATTAGTAATTATTAGTAATTATTAGTAACTATTCTAATTATTATAAAAACTCCACAGCACACTCCCCCCTTGAACTACGACAACAATTCAAAAGCTAATAAAACTATAAAGTCGGGGATCATCAAACTAAAATGTTTTCCTGTTTAGCTTCTCTAACAAAAGCAGTAGGAACAGTTTTCCTTACTTTACTAAGTTCAATTGGAAACAACATCTGTAAAGGTCGCTTTAACTAAGTAAGTCTTCCTTTCTTGTCATGCCACCGTACAACAGCCGCACGTACTTTCCCATCATGTCCGGTCAGCAGTCGCTCTACCTTGCCCATATTCCAGTTCAGTCTTGTTACCTGTTCCTCATGGATGCGACATATCCGACGCTGACAATGGGGCCTCCTCTATGCGCTGGGAAATGAAGTTCTCGAAGCTAATTAAAGTAATTTCTCCTTCATCTTTTCCAATAGTGTGACAAGACTGTTCTCAAGTACTTCTCCCGTCTGGACACTTCTGTTTGTCCTTCATTGCATCCCATATCATTGTTCTCTGACTCACTCGGTGGCGTCAGCAAACGCCTTTAGAAACTAATTGTGTGGGAGTCAGTGGTTCTCCCCATCTTGACACAAATAAGTTAATGGCGCGAGTTCAAAACTCCTTCAATCTGCACAAGAACCGTTTGAAGTTCTTCATAGTTAAATCTTGCATTGGCCAGTGTTTTCTTCAAACATCGTTTCACTGATCTGACCATGCATTCGAAAAATCCTCACCACTAAGGGGCACGATCAACATTATGCATCCACTTGATTCCCTTAATAGACAGGAATCCGTTCAGCTCCGTGCTCTTGAATGTTTTTGCATTGTCTGATAATACATTGTCTTCTCCTGATAAATCGCTTGAAACTTCTAATAAATACCTCCAAAGTAGCATCAGTTGTTAAGTCAAGATGCACAGCTCGACCACTGGCACAGGAGTACAAAGCAATGTACATCTTGTTCATTTCTTCTTTCTGAGAGTAAATGTCTTTGAAATACAGTGGTCCAGGCATAGTTGATTCCAACATTCGTGAATGCAAAATCATTCCTCATACGAAAGGCAGGTAAAACGATTAAGAGACAGCTTCATCTTATTGAATTTCTCACTACTTCTAACTTGAATTTGTACATGCTTGATCCACATCTTCTCTGTATTCTTCAGCTGTAGTGAGCTGATCGCTCTTGAAATTCGACTTTGTTCGTTGTTTCAAGTTGTGTACAAACCGCAATACATATGCAGTCACTCTTAGTGCTCAGAACTGCTGTATCTAGTAGCTTAAATCACACATTCTAACTTAACCTCCCTAAAAACAGCTGTGATGTTGAGTGTTTGCAGCAGGCGTTGTGCTCGACTTCATCTCTTCTTCAACTTGCTCTCTGGTAACAGCACAGTCTGGTGCCTGTGTAGGCCATTGTTCTTCTGATTTCCATAGTAAACTGGTTCCATGCCACCACGTTTATTGTCCACTTGTAGTTGCTTGGTTTCTAAGTGGGCTACAAATGATTGGTTTATCTATGCCATCGATACTTGTGATGTTCAATTGAACTAAATTAATGTATTTCAGTTTTGTGGTTTTCTCCCCAGTTGCTTTAATCAGCAATTGATCACGTCCGATTGAGTTTAAATTGAGGGCTTTATGAAGTTTATGTGACACATACGATCTTTGACTACAAGAGTCAAATATTATTCGGGCTTTAAATTTATCTTGAGGCTTAGTTGGGTTGTTTACATAAGTCTGGGCAATTTGCAGTAAAACAGAAGTGTTTGTGTTAACACACATAGACGTTGTAGCTACTTCTGTTTGAGTTCTGGACTGTTTGGGAATTCCTGTGGCTTTGGGATTATACGTTTTTTTTTATAAGAACAACTTTATAAGAACGAGGCTCAGTTTGGCCGAAAATTGAGAACAATTTAAGAACAAGCTCAGGCTGAGGCTGAAAAAAGGTGAAAATGTTTCTTGTTGAACTTTAGCTGAATCTTGTAATTTATGTTCGCAATGTAGTAAAAACACAAACAGAAGCATCGTTTCTCATTTATTATATATCTACCATTATCCTAAATGATACTTGTATTCAAGTAGTTTTAAAAGGTTTCTCGTACGATCAGTTTCAACTGTTTTCACTGCCTTGTCTTTTTGTTTTGATTTCTTATCATTTCAAACCGCTCACAGAAATAAGAATAAATTAAAAACAAATTGAGGCTGAAGCAGCCAAAAAATTAAGAACAATGATCCTCGGCAAAATTTAATGGTTCTTATAAAGAAAGAAGCGTGTACATTTTTCTGTCCACCAGATCCCTTATAACATATTGCCTCCGCATGCAAATCTTTTGAAATTAAATTTTGAAGGACAGTCTTTGGAAATATACACTTGGAGGATGCATGCTGCTGTTCACAAAAACTACAGGTTTTCACTGACTACTTCAAATCCGTTTGTCCACTAAACAAAGTTTCGATGAGGTAAATTGATCTTTTTTGGAAACGGAATTTTTCTTTTTCTCTTTAGCAGCCGAAGCATATAAATAAAATAATAATAAATCTTTCTCGCTTCAATCTCTTCCTTAAATGAGTTTAATAGAGCCTCGAGACCCCATTTATCTTTCCCCAGTTTACGGGTAATGATGAGCTGTAAATCTGTTTGAATTTGACTCATCAAAAATGGGACAAGCAATTTTCCGTACTGTTTGTTATCAACGCCGAGGGTTTCAAAACCTCGCACGTGACACTCAACATTGTCATAATTTGCTCTTAATTTCCTAACATCAACTGTATTTACATTGTCTACTTTCAATAACGCATCCATGTGAGCCGCATTTATAACTTCTCGTATAAATTGACAGCAACTTGATTAATCGACTCAGAAAGTGTTAGTCCCGCTACTGCAACATGTGCTGGACCTTCGAGGAGTCCTAGCAAATATGTCATCTTATTTACCGCAAGGACTGATTTGTTTTCATGGATCGTGGTTTTAAATATGTCCCAAAAATCTTGAAATTTGATAAGATCACCCGTAAAATATTAGGTTCTATTTTTGGCAGTCTAATCGATGGCTGGTTAACGGATGAGCTATCAGTAGCAAAGATTTCGAATAAAGAATTGGATTCGTGACCACTGGCGCCCGTCGGTTTTTGAACGTCCGTGTTAGATCTATTTGAATTTGAATTTCATTTCGCCATAATCTAAATTTTACATGATTAATTGTTAATAAATATTATTTACAATAAATATGTATAATTTATTAAATTAATTATATAATATATAAAGTAAGTAAATTTTTAAAATAATAATATGCCAATGTCCAATTTATTAATGTGTTAGCGCGGCGAGGAGGATTCCAGAAACCAGATGGCTTTTAGAAAGAAACCTCCCCTGGAGGAAGATTGATTATTATCATTGTTTTAATACACATTAGCTATATGAGGAACATGTTCAATATGAATTATAATTTAACACATAAATGAGATGCAAATTTTTTTGTTTTGTTTTGTTCATTGCATATTAGCTATTTGAAAGACATTATTTGAATTAATATGAATTATAAGTTATTACTTAGATACAAATTCCTATGTTTTATACTTATTTAAACGGGTCTAAGGAGTGAGTTTGCAAGCCTACTTCCAAACTCTCAGTTAAACACTTGCAAATAATAATGATTCTTTTTATTTATTTTTTATCTATTTTTTTTTTATTTTTCCAATACAGCTATCCCTCCCAAGGAGGATTTTCAGCTGGGGTGGTCAGGCAAAGTAAAACAATTAAATCAGGTTTACAGGCATATGGTTCAAAACAGAAACACGGGTGCGAAACTGATTAACGGAATTACAGTGATAAAATAAATGATTCGGGAGACTGTTCCATTGTGATATTGTTCGGGGGAAGAATGA
>JAOEHV020361472.1:0-11062 GCA_025447995.2 Isaurus tuberculatus | reverse complement strand
TACCGTTTGGCCCGCAAAAAGGCGAGTTTTACAGAGGGCAGTTTGTCATTTGGCCACGAGTATTGATAATAATAATTTTTATCAAGTTTATAACTGATATCCTGCTCTCTAGACCATTTACATTTAAACAGTTTTAAGAATGAAAAGTGTAAGGCTATATGTGCACCTTTTACTGTAATACATGCCAGCAACAAGAGTTTAAGAGATTACTTTTAAATCATCTAATATGCCAATATTAACGTTTCATTTCAGATTGCAATTGATCTTGTAACCACTGTTATATAAAAATTAATCTTTATTATAATCAGTTAATAATAACCAATTAAATTAATTTAAATTGTTGTTATCAGTACTATTATTCCTTTTATAACATAGAGGGCAAAATTACTCAGTGCTGACTGGCTCACGAGGTAGGGCTTTTTTCTTTAATTGAGGGCAAAATTACTTGGTGCTGATTGTTTGCTGGTTTGCAAAATATGTTGTTTTGGCAACAATGGCTTTGCGGTTTGCCGAAGTTGATGAAAACAGAATTAAAGATTTAATGTTTTCTGGTGAAAGCAAGGAAAGTCGAACAACGCCTTGAAGAGTACGAGCACCAAACTCTCCACAAAACTCGAAGAATTTTGCCCTCAGTGTCATAAACATGCAATCACATGGTTCCTCATAAAATTAAGGATTAATTTCACTAGTTTTCAATTTTTTCCAAATTACCCTCGTCACTCTGCAACTTGGGCAATTTTGGAAAAAATTGAAAACACTTGTGAATTTTATCCTTAATGTTTCTCAGCCCCACTTGATTACCTATACTAATTTATTAATATTAAATTAATCTTATCATTATTAAGTTATTAAACTTACCTGGGGTAGATAAAGACAAATACTTGAAAGTTTAAAAATAATAGCTTTGTTTTTTGGTGTCTGCAACAGCAAAAAGAAACAAACTATGTCATTCACATTAATATTAAGTGATTCAAAAAATTCAAGGTCTTTCCATGTGCCCCAAACCCCTCATTTTTCAAGGAACTCCAGGCTATAAAAACAAAATCAAATTAAAGTTTCAAGGAATTCAAGGGTTTTGAGGTAGCATATTAATTTTACATTTTGATGATTCTTTAATATGTTGCATTAAATTTATGTGAAACCATGAACCACATAAGACGACACATATAGATTTAGCTAAAACAAAAGTTTAACGTTTAAAAATATACAAAGCAGTTTTGTGCAAATTCAAAGACTTTTCAAGGACAAAAGCTGATCATCTAAAATTTTAGCAATGGTTTTTTACAAGGCCTGTGCAGACCAGGTGAATAGTGTGTAACTTTAATATTATATTTTAACTATTTGTATGAGTGTAAAAAGCTGAAATTTTGAGCATTTTTAGCCCTTCATCAGAGTAAGTTACCTACTCACACTAGATTTGAATACAACCTACCTGTAAATGATGACGATCAACAAAGAGGAACATTGATTGTGAGGGATTATTTAAGATCAAGCCTGTCTTATCTTTTCTTGCCAGCAGTCTCAAAAGCTGCTTTTCATAATCCACTTGATCAAATTCAAATAGTACCTACAAAGTTCAAATGTAATCTAGTTAACAGTCAAGGCCTTAGCATAGTTGCCAGCTTTTTGAAATTCCAATGCTGGAGATGTCTACGTACACTCTGCTTTGATGAGTTGTGATACTACATAGGGGGCTTTGCTGGGGGGGGGGGGGGTGTTGGGTTAATCTTCGCTCCGTTTAGGTAAATAATTTTAACTTGGCTTTGAAACACATTTTAACTGTCAACCTCTTACCCCAGTCAGTTAATGTAGCAAACAAGCAAGTAAGTTAATGTTCAGCATTATATCTCATTATATCTATTATTATTAAACCAAACAACGAGTCGAAATTGAATTTGTTGTTAAAAACTAAGCTAAAACTGCTCAGTTGTTACACAAATGCAAAATGTGGGAGAAAATGCTGGGGCTTTTTCAATTTCTATGAGAATGCTGGAGATTTTTCTGAATTTTCACTGTGCTGGAGGTTTCAAGCACAATGCGGGAGCTTCCAGCAGGATGCGGGAGGGTTGGCTACCATGCTTAGAAGCTGATAGTGTCTGTAGTATCAATAACAACAAATGATCCACAATCTCTGGACAACAGGGAACAAAATTATGAGGTTATTCGGAATAATTACAAATAAAATAAAATGAATGAAAGGAAACATCCTTACCTCAGTGTCTTCACACATTTAAAAACTACTGTACAATGCATTTAACTAAATGAAAGAACTATTTCAAGTTTTTTCACATCAAATCTTCAAAACTTTGAAAAAAATTTATAGTTTAATTTGCTATTTTCGATTATATCACAGTATGACAAACCTCAATTGGTCTTAACTCTGTGTCTTCATCTTTCCAGCGTGAAAATAAAAGGCAAACAATTTTTTCAATATCATTTCGTGGCCAAAGAAAGAAATCCATTTCTTGTGTGCATCCAATAACATCCTAAAACACAAACAATAAGAACTATAAGGATTACTTATCACAATTACAGAACATGACCTTGGATCGAAAAGTAACTTAAATTATTAGAGTGAATGATTAATTGTAGACTAGACTTTGTTCACAAAACAAACAAAGTTAAAAAAACATTGCAGCCAAAAGCCAAAATGATTTTGGAAAACTAAGGTTGGAGAGAGAAAAAAAAGAGCATAAACTACAGTTTATGCTCTTTTTTACATGTTTTATGATTTTTAATAGTTGCAGTGGAGTAATCTTTCCCAGCTCCTCAAAACATGTAGTACTGTAATTATTTTCAGCTCATATCTTTATCATTCTAACTTCATCTATATACATACAAATATTTATCTATAAACATGCTAAAGAAAGCCTTTCTTGTTGAATGAAAGTGTTCAGTGTTTTGCTTACTAAACTATAGACCTTCACTTCTATTAATATTAATTAATAATAATACTAATAATTAATAATACCTAAACACTACATAATTGCTATTAAAAATAAATAAATAAATGCTCTTTTTAGTGCACCTGATTAAATCTTAAGTACTCTTAAATAGCACGAGGAAAAACACTGCATAATATAATAACCTGTTTGGTTCAAGAGGGCCACTTAGAACATCAATACTAATTTAACATGTGATGTCCCTGTAACTAGTTACCTTTCTCATTGACTGATATCGAGGGGCATGTAGCTGTACAACATCTTTTTCAAGCAATTCGCGGGAACTCTCAAGAGAATATGCTTCTTCCTGCATTGATTAATTTGCAAACAAAAACTTACTACAAGCATACTGAATGAAAGCTATAGTTCATTTAAATAATATCATTCATTGCAGCAATTATTCAAATCTTCTTTAAACATAAAAAACAGCCAATATTGGTAACCCCTAAAAAGCACAAGTTTATGCTGGATAGCCTGAAATGGAATTGCTAATTTAAAAAAATGTGTAATCACGGAGGTGAAACAATGATACAACAAACTTAGCAAAAAGATTAATGAAAATCTAAATAAACTTTATTCACATACTAAAATTTAGAAGGAGTCTGTCAGTGCTAAGTAAGAAATTCTCGTGATCTTTCCTTACCTTGACCCCTTTCATGATACTGTCTTCATAGTTGTTAGTCATGACTGGTACAACTTCTGCCACTTCAAATAATGCAGATTTTTTTTTCTAGAAAATAAACAAAATTTTATAAACTAAATCTTAGCAAGTAAAATGTTTTTACATGCAAGCTCAGTAATTTTTGGGGCCAGTGCTAATGTCTTTGGTTTCTGTGAATAGTGTTAGTGTTTGAAACTCTGACGGCACACTAATCCAGCTAAACTCCAAGCTGAAGCTGGTACTCTAATTACCAACCCTGCAAAAGTTTAAGCCTGGGTCTGCTTCGGCAGAAAAATATTTCACACAAACATTCACACACGGCCCTTTTCCTTAAAGGCAGAGATTTTATTAACTCCACCAACAACACTGTTGTATATATATATGTTTCACTGAAATTAAACAAGGAATTGAAACCTGGGTAGCAATTGAAATTACAGTTTCTTATGTTCAATGTGATCTAAAACATTTGTTAAAATACACATGTTCCACTAGAGTTTTGAAAAGTGATCAAAAATTCACTACCTTTACCCAGGTTTGTTAGTAGATCAAGATTTTGTGATTGAATCTGATTTAGCTGAATCTGCCCCTAAACAATATCTCAGGCTGGTGCAAGAGCGATTAAAGTTTTTTACATCATATGCATTTGAACAAAAAAGTAAAACTGCTCACTGAACATTAAAAGCTCACTAAACATTATACAATACTATTCCTTAGAACTTCAGTCTCTTCTCCAGTGTAGTGCTCAGTCTGACATTGTTATCATGCCGAGATTGTGTTTGACTACTGCACATTCTCCAGCTTGATTAGTCAAACATTAACACAAGAATAAACAAATACAATCCTCACCCAAACCCTACTTTATACTACGAAAGACGTTAAACTCCTAACCCTAACGACTGAAAGTGTTAATGATGGAACTCCGAGCAATGCAAAACTTCTATCTCTGAAGCTATTCAAGTTTACTTAGAACATGCATAATAGTCAAAATACAATCTCAGCACAATGACAATCTCAGACAGCCACACAAGCAGTTAGAGATTTGTGAGTGCAAGAGCCATTTTAATACCTGCCAATTGACAAGAATGCCTTACCAGAATCAATTATATAACAAGAACAACTAATCATTATCTGATAAAAGAATATTTAACAATTATTCCAAGAATATGAGATGGTAAATAGCCAAAGAGGCGCGTAGCGCCAAGTTGGCTATAAATCATCTCGTATCCAACAAGCACAAATGGAATAATTGTTTTATTAAATTTCTTGAGCTTTCTGAACTCTTCGATACTCAAAAATAACAGCTTAATTTTATTCAGAGCCTATTTTTCGGCTTTGCAAACAACACCGTTAGTTTCCGTATATGGTCAACTCTGAATATGAGCTTATAACCGAAATTGAGTAAACCAATCAGAAAGTGTGAAATGCAATATTCGAGGTTGAAAATTAATAATTAATGATATTGTAATTTTAACAAGTACATAACAAAGAGCATTCTCTCTTACTACCAACATTATTTAGTGATTCTTTTCAACACAAACAATAATAATAATAACAAAATATTACTAATTTTATTCAACAACACAAAGATCTGCATATTTGTCAAAAACAGCATCCTGATACAAAAATGAGCATGAACGTGTCTCATAATTCTCTCAAGATACATTCATTTCTAAAACATCTTAACATACAATGACAAAAAAATATTGTAATATTAGCAAATGTCAACCTACACGTGTTTAGGAATGTTAACACACGTGTGTTAAATGGCTTAAGAAAACAAAACCTATGATTATGTTAACATATATACATCAATATGTCACCAGCTTTATTTGTATACTAATATAGATAGGTACTTGTATCACATTTGGGCCGAGATAAAATTCAATAAATTACAAAAAAGAAAAACTATCGATTTTTCCTCTGTTGTAAATGTCGTAGATCACCATGTTTAGTTTAATGTTTTTAATTTACGTTCGATTTGGGGTTAATAAAGGTAAACAAGGGTAAATCAAAAGTAACTATAAATGCTCACCTTGTCCTTGAAAACAAAAGCAACATACATTTTGAACTCAAAATGGTCAGCTAAAGATTCGCGCTTCTTTCGAAGATGCTGCCTTAAACGGCAGACGGCAGCCGATTTTCTCGCGCCAGGATCACCCATCAGGCTCTGCACTGTCTAGATATTTCCTGGTCGACTCTTAGAAGCGCTGAAGAACCAATGTGCTGAGTTTGGCCTTCGTTGTCGGTAAATTGTGTTGCAGCTTGGTTTGTACTATAAAGTATAAGGTACTCGCCAAATCATTTCGAATTTCGTTATATAAGCAATATATTGCAAGTAATTTTCTTTCTGACCATGTTTAGGCCTTCTAAGGTAAAGAGAAGTGTTTGTAATCATGAAAAATCCCTCCTTCTTTTCGCTTTCAAGTTATTCCGAAAGCTTTACAGTCAGAAATATATCACATTTCAGTTTCTAGAGCTCTTGATGACGTCATGTCTGTAAGTCCTCGACATCAAAACGAGATGGCTTTGCAGGAAAATGCACCTCAGTAAAAACTAAAAGTAATGCGAGAAAAATTTTAAAAAGTTAATAATAGGACCTAAGGATAAATAAAAACGGAACTTTGGAAATTTATTGAATGATATATCAAGTGTGCTTTGTGTTTAATTTTTGAGGTCAAAATCCCCCCACCCCTAACCCCCCATTTAAACTATCATGAGCCCACAGAACTTCAAAAAAAAAAACAGTGTGTATCGTCATATTTACAAGCATCAAGAAGTATAGCTTTTGCAAAACATTTTAGCTAGAGTTTATGGTCAGTGAAGCCAAAGTACCGAATGATTGTAAAACTTGTAAGGTAAATTATTCAATCAAATATTTTTGCATGTCAAATGTCGACTCTGTCTTTACATTCATTGATTTTTAAAGGCCTCATATGTTAACCTTTCCAATCGACATTTGAGAAGGTTTCAAGACCATCTCAATATGTACTTGTTGTTACTCGAATTTCTACGGTTAATCTCAAAGTTAAAATGATAAATTTGAAATAGGAAGGTCTAAATTCAGAAACTGAGTTACGCGATTGTGAATCGTTGCAACAACATTTACAATGTTTACAATGTTTTTACTATTAGGAGTAAAAATTAAGTAATTCATTGACAGTTTTTGACCAGTTGTTCTGATTGCTGCTTGCCATTCAGACGGCAAGGTGCTATAGTAAGCCGAAGCATGCAAAGTGCTTCGATTTGTTGCAGAGGCTTGTACTCTATATTCCTTACATCAGTATAAATGTGTCCACTTCAACTGAAAAGTAGAAAAAAAAACATAAGACCAGTGAAATGAATGTGGTTTAACAACGGTTTTTATTGTGTAAGATAGCTTATGGCTAAACTGTTAGATCATTGCCAAAAATAGTCCAAGGAGCCAAAGTTTTAATCATTAGCCCTTAATCAGTGTTGAAAAAAGCTAGCAAAAACTAAACCCTTTTATGATCCTAGTATCCCGTAGGGCTGGCACTTATCTCCGATCTCTGCAGTGATAGTGGATGAGAGTCCTTGACTCCCCCTGGACAGGACACTAATCCATCACGGGTTAGCTCCCAGCCGAAGCTAGTACTCATTTACCGACCTTGTAAGGATTGAAAGCAGAGTAAGCTTAGGCAGAACAAGGTCACACATTCAAATGTTCAAATTTCAACAGTGCTGGGGATCATACCTTGAATGTTGTGATTGGAAGGCATAGGTCTTACCAAACTCACCAACCACACCTCCATCAGTGTTGGTTTGATTGACAAATTGATTTTTCAAAACTTCAAACAATGGTATCTATGTCTGGCCAATGCTCAAAACTTTTTCAATTTTCTCTACACCGCTCAAAGGTTTCGTTGGAGGGTGCGAAGTTAAAAAAATTTTCAGCCTGTCAATCTGGATATATTTTCCCGAGTCACAGTTTTTTTGAGATTTTAAAAAGTGCTATCAGGACGGTTAAATGTGTTTTTGAGACACTTTTACTGACCCACAGTCAAAGTAGGGAGTAAAAGCTAGTTAATCAATGTGAAATGTTATGTTATGATATGTTATGTTAATAATGTTATGTTATGTTATGTTATGTTAATAATGTTATGTTATGTTATGTTATGTTATGTTAATAATGTTATGTTATGATATGTTATGTTATGTTATGATATGTTATATGTTATGTTATGTTAATAATGTTATGTTATGTTATGTTATGTTCGCATCCTGCATTGTCATGTACAAGGGCTTCTGAGATTATTGCTTAATGACTATACTTAATGGATCTCTCACGAGTGAGTAGTTTTGAGGCACAAGGAAATAAGGTTAATTGCTGGTTTTGGTATATTAAGGTTTCAAGGTTTTTATTCACCATAAATACTATTACATTATACACAATACAATTATTAAATTATATAAAAATAGTAAACTATGGATATTATATGATTTATATGATATTATATGATTTTATACTCTAATATTTACTCTGCAAGGGTTTGAGAGTACTTCTAACTGCTTGTTCTGGAAGCATAAAAATAATAATGGTAATAATAATAAAATGATGATATTAATGATAATAATAATAGTATTTATATAACTTACAACAGACAAATTATCATTAAGCATTCATAATATCACCATGGTTGATCAAATGTACATGATATTCTTCCATGAACAGTGAATGTGTTTAACATCAAAATTGCTGCTCATTTTTGGTTTATTGGCCAGTGTACTTTATATATTTGCATCAATATTTACCCTTAATTATAGTTTTCTCAATGGCTCAATTGACAACAGCTTTTTAAAAGTAATTAGATATAAAGCAGGGTTTGCTTGTTTGAATCTGCAGCTGGAAAAGGCACTATCGGAAGATTTGTGCAGCTACATCTTAATTTAACCAATTTATAATTAAGAGTCTAATAGTTTGTGAATCTTTAACCATTTATCGACTTGCCACAAAAAAGAACTATTTTACAGAGTTGAAAAAAGTCGATGTACGTGTAGAACTAGCTATTCATAGTCACAGAAGCATTAATTTAGGGAAATCTAATTTGTATTGACTTCCACCCAGTTAGATCTACATGTTCGGCGTCCGTACAAATATAGAATAGCCGACAATGTCATACCGCTATTTGTATAGCATAAAAAATGGTCTTTAACATTTAAATCGTCATGGAGGATCTTTTCTTTATTTGTAAGCAATTCCCCCCTGATTCGCGTTAATTTAAGTCACGTGAATTTAGATTACGTTAATAAGTCAAAGCATTCATTACCTTTATTGTATTGCTAGATAGTTTCCTGCAATCGCTATCGCTCGGTCATTACAACAAGGCCTCGGTCTGAGATTTCCCTGTAATGACCTCATTCTCGAGTAATAAGTAGTATATAATAAGGTAAGTAATCTGCGGTTATTACTAGTTTTAAACACTAACGTTTCGTTACTTATATTGATATGATACGTTAAAGTAAAACTTCAGCTCTCGATCTTTTTTTGCTCCCGTATTATAAAAAACCACATGCTAGTTTAGTCATTTCTTATGTATAAACTCATTCCAGTAATTTTTCTCCTTCACGCAGATGGAAAAACTACAGTCTTCGGCTTTTGAAGCTACATTTTCTACTGACAATGATAGTGGCTTGAGTGTTTTTCACTCGGCTTGTATAGAGAGTAACTTTGAGACACTTCGCGCAATACTCCACTTCAGCCCAAGTCTGCTGGATACACTGATAGCATTGACAACTACAACTGGCAAGAAGACAAACTCAAAGTACAGCTTAAAAACACCAGAAGAAATATTAAAGGACTCCAACAATCACCGAGCTCTTCATATCTTAAGTCAATACACCAAGGGAATGGAATCTAGGTCGTTAATTCATCTAGCCGCACGAGTAGGCACAATGGTTCATATACGCCGCCTTCTCGCTAAGGGATGCGATGTAAACGAACTTTCGTTTTTTGAAGCAGATGAGTATTCTACTCCATTATACCTTGCTGTCGCCAAAAATTCTCTTGAGATGGTCGAGGAGCTGCTGCTTCGAGGTGCTAATCTATACGAGGAGCATCCGTCAGGATTTACGGCGGCGCATTTCGCTGCGTTAAACGGAAGGACTGATACGCTACTTTATCTTCTTGAAATCGATGATAGCTTCCTGGAAACGCGTGGCATGGGCTTGAAGCCGATTCATCTTGCTGCTTGGAGCGGCCATACAGAAGCAGTCGGAGCACTTATTTCATATGGAGCTGAAATTGATGCACCTAAAGACTTCCCCACGGAGGAAACCAATTCTTTTTGTTGTCCAGGAGCCAACTTGTTCTCTGGGTTTGACGAAATTGATGAAGGAACAACTCCTCTAATGATAGCTGCTGCTAACAATCATCTCGATACTCTCAAGTTTTTGGTTCAGAGGGGAGCCTCTTTGGATGTCCGAGATTATTATAACAGATCGGCTCTGTTCCTACCCGCACAACGAGGTCATCGTGATATCGTACGATATTTACTGGTTGCTGGTATTAGCATTTATAATGGCGAGGACGATGACAATGAAAACAGCGAAAATTTGCTGTTCTTTGTAAGCGATCCGAAATGTGCCGAGTTACTGATTGAGTATGGCATCAAGGTCAATGCTCGCTACGATAAAGAGAAGACACCGCTCCATTATGCTGCTGAGCGCGGTGATATTAAAATGGCAGACGTACTTTTAGCTCATGGAGCAGATATTGAGGCCAGAGATCTCTCGGGGACAAGGCCTTTGCATATTAGTGCTCGTAGTAACTTCGAAACAACGAAGTTTCTTATTGAACGAGGCGCGGACATAAATGCGACCGATAACGAAGGAAACACGGCGCTTCACAAGGCTGCTTCTAACCGCCAAATTGAGACAATGAGATATTTGCTGAAACTGGGGTGTGTTATCGAGGGCTGGTCCTCATCGTATCTTGCAACGATCCCTCTTGCACGGGTAAGAATAATATTAAGTTCGCCAACTTCTCAGAAGCCTCACAACAGATAATCGCTCAAATGACAAACGGGTGATCAGTCATCTAGAGACTATGAATAACACTCGTATGCAGTCGTTTTAGGGTGAAAGAGCCCGATTGGATAGTTAGTGCTTCTCATTCAAAACCATAGGACTCAAACAGAATTGAAATAAAAATTAAGACTTTTGAAGTTCCCCAACCAGGACATCATATCCTTAATTGAGCAAGCACTGCATCTGGAGACTTTGAGCAAAACATTGGTGTCTTGCTCATGGATATCGGATTCAGGCGCGTACGCAGCTTTTCTTGCGGGGGGGGGGGGGTGCACTTTAAGCTTGAGTGGACCTTAGGTTACAAGTCCTTAAAATATGATATCTAAACATTTCTGATGTCTGATATGTGTAACAACAATATGGATAAGAAAACATGAAAAAGTCGAAAAATATCTACTATATAATTTGTAGCCCC
>JAOEHV020361362.1:0-11062 GCA_025447995.2 Isaurus tuberculatus | reverse complement strand
TAATTATTCACCTCAGTGTCGGTGAAAGCCAAGTATATTCACCTCCACTTCGGTGAATAATTACTCACTATTCACTTTCACTTAGGGGAATAATTGTTAATTAGCTAATCATATGTTCACCATTTTTACAGGGAATGGTGCAGCGATGATGGATTTGGATATTATGAGTAGCCACCTTAAGCGAACAATGCAAGACCTTCAAGATATAACTCTCCGTTATGATCAAGTTCTGAAAACCAACCACGAGCTTTCAAAGAACGTACAAGAAGCACAATTTCATATGCAAAGTAAAACCAGTCGGCTGCAGCTTCTCGAAAAACAGATTCAAGAGGGAGAAACAAGACTTTTGGAGGCACATACAAACGCACAAAGGGCTCAAGATTCATTTGGTCAGCAATTAAGTGTCGAAAGAGAAAGAATCAACGAAAACAACACGTTTATCATCGCATTACAGATGAGACTTCTAGAGTACAAGGAGCAAATTGATAGCCTAGAGAAGAGAAACACCGAACTGAGCTCACAAAGTGATTGCCTCAAGGGAAAATTGAATGAAATTTACCAACATTACGAGAATGAGAGAAGGCAATCAATGCGACTAACTGAACGATTAGAAACACAGAAAAGTGACATTGAACGAGTTCAAGAAACGAAGCGAAGATGTCGTGAACTTACATTCCGAAACCAGCAGCTTTTAAAAGAACGAGATGATATTGCTGAAGAGTTGGAGCAGCTGAAAAACTGGACTGAGGCTTTGAAGGTTAGATATGATATCGTTAAACAAGAAAAAGACGAAACATTGGAAAGTCATGAAACAGTGGTTGCTGACTGCTCAAGTCTCCGTGATCAGAGTTATCGTTTGGAACTAATAATAAAACAGGCTAAGAGACGAGAAGAAGACCTTGCAAAAGTGAATAAAGAACTTGAGGAAGCGGTAAAGAGCTACAGAAAACAACGCGACCTTTGCGAGCAAGCTATGAAGGAAGCCATTATGGAAAGAGATCACGCACGTAATGAGAAGGATGAGTGCCAACAGCGCTATAAAGAAGTTGTTGACTTGCGAGATACTAAAATCAATGAACATATGGAAGAAACAAAGAAATTTGAACTTTTGTTCGAAGAAGCCAGAAAGGAACTACGAAACTTGAAGGAGGAACTAAAGGAAGCAGAGAACGACAAGGATATATTGCTAATGCGATTAATGGCAGTTGAATCAAATCAGGTAAATAATAACAAGTTGTGACAATTCTTTCCTGGACTGAAGAAACAAAATAAGATGAAAATATTTTCAATGAGGCTCTTTTTTAAGGATTGCAACAGACGGGAGATGCAGCAAGGGTGACCGTTATTTTTCTATGACCAAAAGTAATGGAGAACGAATAAAAACGCTGTGTGTTTACGACAACAAACTGTTTTCCACTCCCTTGCGTGCACTAACAGAATAATTGTTATAGATTGTTTCTTTCGTGTATATCAAAATGTTGTATCGAACAAGATAGAAGAGTTGTCGACAACTTTCTGTTATCCACTATCTGTAGTTATTGAAAAATGAACCCTCCGTGTAAGGAGGCCAAAGGCGCCTCAACGTCAGAAAGTGATAATGGATTCCGGATGACCATGACTAGGTTTTGCATAATTAATTCACCGACCTTGATATCCCAGTGGATGCCACAAACTAGGGTTCCAATTTTATAACGGATTCTGGAATCCTATAGTTGGGTCCCAACTCTAAGAGTGGGAGTTCTAAAATGTTCCAGGAACCCGATTTGGTTGTTAAATAGGGGCCGTAGTGTTGTTGCCTTATCTCGTTTTTCACCGCTGCTGCCTAGCGTCATAACTTGTATCCTAGTTTTACAGGCAGACCTTTAATAAATTGTTAAAGACTCCGCTTTAATTTACCTTTGATTAACGTTTTCTCGTTTTTTTTCAGCCTCTTGCTACCTTGACAGTGTCATCCTCAAAGCAGGACGACGAAGACGGAAATCCGGGCACAACTATCAACCCTGGTTGCAACACAATGTTTAACTGGAAGGACCGCAAGACCAGAGATATTATTGACAGCGTAAAGAAGCGCGTACAACCGGGGTCAAATGCTACCTTTAAATCCCCCACCAGCCCCGTGGAATCTAACAATTCATCTGTCTCCTTCGAGCGTGACACGAGCTTAGACGAGAGGCTTGCGGCTATTCTTCCTCAGTATGATACTTTATCCCCTGAAGCCAAGAAAAATCTCAGCCTACAGCGCAATCAACCGGTAAAGATGCTTCTTCCGTATGGAGCTATCGCCACAATGTGTCCCAAGCTTGTAAACACTTCTAACACTGCATATGAGACGGGTAAGCAGCCGACGGCTTCCACAGTTACACCGTTTTTATCAGGCAGACGTTCTCGAAACGTTGTGAACATTCCCCCTGCAACAAATGCTCCTAGTTCCACAGAGAAGTCCTGTGAGGAAGAAAAGGATTACTACGTTGCACATGAAAAGCGTGACACAATCGCCACAGCTGATGCAGTTCAAACCAAAACTAAAACACGATCTCCATACAGAAGGAGCAAGTCTTCTCCACCCTCAACCATATTCCAACAAGTCACTCAGAACAACCCCATCAATGTGGAAACCAAAAGTACCGATAAAACGTACGAAGACCAAGATGAGAACAACATATGGAATAGCACAGAGGCCGATCAACAGTTAGGTGCAAGCAACATTCGGAGCCATACGAAACTTTTCAAATACGGGCCAGAGAGACAAAAGGTGAAGCAGGAGGATTCCTCAGTGGTGAAGCGTGAAAACTACCATAACTGCGAAGGCAATGTAGCTTTCAATATGCTGAACCCGGCGAATGAAATTGAAAGTTTTAGTTTTGAAAAAGAAATTGTTGTAAAACGGCTCAGCTCCATTTGTAATGAAAGTGAGGAGTCGGTACAAGAGGTTCGTGCTGCATTGCAATCACCAAGCCTTCGTATACCCTTCAGGGAACGAGCGACTAGATTGAGCCCAGATGAACGGCCGCGAAGCAAATCTGCTGATGCTTAAGTTGAATATGCCATACAATATGCTTTTTATTTGCTTTTTTTATCATGACTTTATTATTTTTGGATTGTTACTATTTTTACGGTACTGAAGGTAGCAGTTAGTTATAGATGTATTTTACTGATTTTGAAATAGTTATTAAGTTTTTTTACATGGTGCTAGTGTTTTTAGATGTTTGACATTTACTGTGCAGGCAGCTAAACAAACCCCAGCCTAAACTCTATTTGATAAAGTAAACCTTACAAAAAACCTTGATTTTGCTCCTAACTTCTCTAATACCAAAACTAGCCCTTCACTTACTTCATCCTTGACTTTATTATATTCCATAAGGGACATTTTACCCTAACTTTGATTCTGACATATACCCCTCATGTAATCCTAACCATTACTTCACATAAACCTTGAGGATAACCCTGACCCTCTCCTAAACTTAATAAAATATTGATTCCATCGTTACCTCTAGTAAACCTAAATTAAAACATCATTCCAACCTTAACTCAGACCATAACCCAAAATGAACTAAGATTAGCTATTTGCAAGGAGGCAGACAAATTGAAAAGATTTCTTTAAGTTAATAGAAAATATGGTATCGCCAAAGTTTCCAAGTGTAGTGGATATTTAATAGAATATAAATGCTGTTTTTGGTGTAATTGTAGGTTAGTAAATTGTTAAATAAACGTTTAAATAAATTTAAACCCCGAATTACGTATGAAACACTGGATGTCAAGGAAATTAACCATGCAGAAACTGATTTTAGGGGAATGACGTACTGTCGATGGATATAGAATCCATATCCTAATACTAAATTGGTGACCAGTCTTCGATTGCTTTTCCTGTGATGGTTGAACTGTAAAAGTGAATGAATTATCTGGAATACCTTAGAGATGTAAGCCAAAAAATAATGTTAAATATGGTTATGGCTTAATAAAAATGAGTGACTAATATTATTGAGATCAATAACTTATTATTTTAGTAGAATTTTCGCTCCAAACATAAAGCATGACAGAAACAAACGAGTTTAAAGATGTTCAAGCAATAGAGAGTGAAAACAAATAGCAATCGTGCAGACCTATCGCTACGTTTATGATAAATCGTGAGTTGAGCCTCACTTCTTGAAATATTGTGTAAAAGTAACCGTTGAAACGTCTTTGCTTGAATATATCAAGAACTCAGACCTTTTTTTTATTTTCAGCTTATCTTTAACAACTCAAGTTCATATAATGCACTAAAAGCGCAATTGGACATCTCAATAACCGCCTGCGATTTGATTAAATCCTTTTCCGACTCTAATGGCCCATTAAGCCGGGGCCTATCTTCGGTTTCCGCAGTGTTAAGCGGATGAGAGTCTCTGACTCCCCCTGGATGGAACATTTATCCAACTCAGGTTAGCTGCCAGCCAAAGCTGATACTCATTTACCGACCTCGTAAGGATGGAAAGTTGAGTAAGCTTTGGCGGAAAAGAAGGTTTTCTGCCGCCATTTCAGTCGAGTGGTTCCCGCCTAAAAACTTGAAAGCCGAAAATCTGCGATTGATGACTTTTGGGCCTACAATCATCTGTAATCTTCTGATGCAGATATAGTTTCCGACCGTGTTGCATATCGTCGCAGATACTAACAGATCATATGGGTGTAAGACAACTAAGAAAGAGATTTTACTTTGAACTTGGAAAACGTGATAGTTTTCTTCCAACAATACTTTGCGGGCGAGTGGTTCCCACAAGAACCCCAAGCCGTTTCTTGGGAACCAGGACTAACTGACCAAGTTGGAAAGAAAATTGAGCCTTTCATACACCGAATTTCTGCACTCGGGAATGGGCCCTCTACCACCCCCTCACACGTGACGCTGACGTCACGCTCTTCGGTGATTGGCTGATACATTTTGGAGGGCAAAACAAATCAAAACAAAAAAAAAATTCAAAATGGCGCTCGTTCGAAACACAAACTTTACTAGCGAAGTAGAAGGTGATTATATGCGTAGAAGAGAGTGTCAGAAAAATCATAAAGTAATAACTGCTCTAACTCAAGTACTAACTCAAAAATAACAAAGCATTTTATCGAAGTCATGGCTAAGATAATTTTAAAACCAAAGATTTTAGGTCCCTTCGGGATTCTTCGTATCTGATGTTTAAAGATGGTCTTGTCCAAAATATTCATGGTAAAAAGTACATACGAAACCGTATATTGCTTAAATGCGATTGTTTGCAGGGCCTTTGGCTTGAAAAAACTTTATTTCAGTACAATCAACTATCACTCTGAATTGAGGGGTGTTTAAGAACAAATATTTTTGCTCTTCAAGATCAAATGTTTCATACCTTAAATCGGCGATACATTAATTGAAACCAGCGGTGAAGTATCCTGCATGAACACAGTTGTACTTATAGTTTCGCTGGCTGAAAACGAGTACAGTAGGCAAGATGTTGTAAGACCCATTCTCATTAAAACCAACAGAATATTGGTCAACAGTAGGAAGTCTGATATATATTTGATTTCTCAGTCATTTACAAGTCCGTCTGTAATAAAATTAAAGTAAATGTCAAATAAATCAGGATGGGTGAACCCGCTATAAAATTTCACTTTTCGTCTATCCACTTTAACAGATCTTGAGCTGAGCTGGTTTATTTTCATTTTTTAAGCTGTTCGTAAAGGGACAGAACCTAGCCTGTTTTTTCATATTATTTTTTACATAATATCATTCCTTTGAGATTGACTTTCATCTATTATCTCATGCGCCTCGCAAACATCATACAATGTATTAGGCCCAGAAGAATCATCAGTAAATTTTCAGATCTTAGCACAATATAACCCAAAAGCTATAGCAAACGAAGAGATTCAAGGTTTGAATGCATTACTGTTTTGTCTTTTGATGATGATGGCACCCGTTCCATGTCTGTGCCTTTAGCTTTGTTGTCGCCGTTGTCCTGTTTGCAGTGTTTTCTCCATGATTGTTGGTCTTGGAGTTCTGACTTCAGACCTAGCAAATTCATTAGGGATATCCTCGGGTCCCAGCCTTTTCTTTGGTTCCCAATTAAAATTGAAATGAGCACAACATATTCGAGTGATATTCAGAGAGTGATAATCAGAGAGTGATATTCAGAGAGTGGAATAACCTTCCTTTTCAGATATCGTGTCATTAACTATAGATATATTCCAAAAAAATTAGTTTTCTTTCTGAGGGAAGATTAAATAATTTTATGTATTATTCAGTTGTATTATTGTTATGTAGTATTATTGTATTATTTATATTTTTTGAATTATTATATGTTTTTTTGATATTTATATATTACGTTTTTTTACTGTATTTCTTTCTATGGTACTATACTATCATATTATTTATTCATGATATTTTATTAATATTTTTTTTATCAGTTAATGAGATAACTGTACTTTTGTAAGTATATAGTTTCTGCTGACTTAATAAATGTAGATGTAAATGTAGATGAGTGCACTTGTTTACAGGGATACTTTCACAGCAAATTCACTGTAGCCATACTTTATGAAGTTTTTGGTTTTTTAACGGCAGCCGATAAAATCTGATGGATGAATCAGACCTGGAGCGGTTTGTGCAAAAAGGGAACAGCGCAGCTATTTAGCATTTCAATGGATAAAATGTATAATACTATGAGTTTTTGAGAGAACAATGGTGAGAAGGACCGAGAGAGCAATGGTATAAGAGAAATGTGTGGTGCAAAACTGATGGAGAAAAAGAGGACAGAGGACCTAATGGAGATGTTGGGATTGAAGGAAACATTGGTTCAGATGGCAAAGGCGAATGGAGTGAGATGGTATGGGCATGTGTTGAGGAGGGATGATGGGCATGTTTTGAGAAGAGCATTGGAGTTTGAAGTGAAGGGTAAGAGGAAGCGAGGATGACCAAAGAAGATGTGGAAGACACAAGTGGAGAAGGAGAGCAAGAGTGTTGTTTGGAGAAAAAGGATGCCATGAATCGAGCGAGATAGAGGTAAATCCGTCCACTCCTGTTTACGGGGATAAACCCGGATTAAAATTGGATTGATTTTGAGAGCAAGTAAGTTTCTGTGCAAGCGAAGATCTTTGTTTTACCCTCCAAAAGAAATCAACCAATCATATAAGAGTATGACGTCATGCACGTCGGGGTGATAGAAACTGTCTCCCCGTACATTAGATGGCAAAAAGGAAAGAGTTATTTTCTGTCAAAGAGTCTTTCTGCTTACAAACACGTCAAATGGAAAAAAAAAAAACCTTAATGTTCCCAAGTTCAGTTTTGCTTGGGGATAATTATGAATTCCAGTTTACAGAGAAATTGCTTGGTTTCCGCGTTCATTGGGACCCTGGAATGTTTGTATTTCTTTCGAGTAAAACTATTATACATAACCGGAGCGATGCAGCCAGTGTCGGAGCCACACGGAACAAAGTCATCAAAGCCGGCGGATGAAGCAGATCAGACCATATGGAGAGCGCGTGATATATTTTATTAGTCTTTTATCACTCAGTCGCAATTTAGTAAGACAAATAAAAGACAGAATATGAAAAACACGCTTAAAGAAATTGTGTTATTGCAAGTTAATTACGAAATCATACAGTATTCCGCGATAATGTTTGACACGGTATCGTTTTTGTACCACAGAATTGCATCATGTAATGTTTTAATTTCATATTTTCTATTACCTTGCTATATTGTAACACTTCAGACTTCTGTTAGAACTTCACTTGAAAATCGCAAAAAAAAAATGGAGCTTTGTTTTGCGACAATATCAAATCAAAAAGATAAAGATAAAAAGAAACGTAACACCTAGAACCACCGACGATTTTTTTACTTTAACCGAACCTAGGCTACCCTGGGTACCAGAGCCGGGTCCTCCCTAGATCCCTTCTCTCTCTCTCTCTCCCCAACCTCTCTCGGACAGGTCTCTGGTACCCAGGGTAAACCTAGGCCGTTCCATTGAGCGATTTGAAAGTCAAGTTTGACTTGTAGTTGTGTCAAAAACTAAAGAATTACTTACATCTGTTTGTATTTACACGTGCGACCAGCAGTTTGTTTATCGAACTAGTTTTTGGTGGATGTCAATCAAAAGCCTTTCTTTTAATGCAGTTGCCGACAAAATCTGAGTCGAAAAAACAAAGTTTTTTTATATGGGGCTCTAATAGGGGTCAGACGTTCCGCAAACCGCCGTATTTTTTCTCGTCATACCGTTAACCGCTCCTGTTTTTCCGTAAAAACCGCAACTTACTATGATTTGTTAACCGCAAAGCGCCGTGAAAATGTGGAAATATCCGTAATCCGACTCCCAAAATGGTCTGAAACCGCCTAACCGCCAGACTATAATAGGGCGTCGGAAACAAACTACGGAAACGCACGTGTAAATAAGCATGCTAAAATAAACATCTTTTTCAACTTCAAGATTAATGCTTAGTGCTGGGCTATATTCATCTTCATAAACCCTTTTTTTATCTATATCTTAAGTAAATGTCACTGTGCCGAAAGCTTAAAATCTATCAAAGTTCGTTAGTGAATAAGCAAGATTAAATAAAGAGTAAACTCATGATCGATTTACTAACTTTCTTTGTCTTGAGTCAATTTTATAATTGGTTAGCGTGTTAACAGCCTATTGGTTTCACACAAAAGTAAAAACGATTTGCTGATAAAGTGTGAGTAGAACAAAAATGTAAACAGGAAGAACATATTCCAAGAACCTTCTCATAGTTCCTTTCTTCCTCTTCTCTTTTTCTGCTCATCGAAAACGAATTATCGTGTGTAAAATACACAAAAGCGTTTCGGAATCTAATCTTTTTATTGAATCACTGAGGGAAGGATGTAACGTAAAGACTAACTGAGGTCACCGCGTTCTTTTAAAAAATTTAAGTCCCACAGGACAACATCTTTATTATTTGCAGTTAGATACAAAAACAAAGCGAGAGAAACGATAGGTCAACAAAAAAAAAAACTAAAGTTAATTAATTTAAAGTTAATTAAAAGACGCTTCGTCAACAAACTTTATTTTAAATAGTTTCTTTCTTATTTCTGAAAGGTCTTTATGCTGTAACGAACAAACTTTAGACTTACCGTATAAAATAAATTCACTGGTAGCCAAGGGGGGGGGGGGGGTTGGGGATAGAAGTTTAGTGATGGAACAAAATCAGCTAGCGTTGTTCATGTATTTGAATCGGTGGGTTGAATGCACGACCCGTATTCAGATTCCACTCGACCCACGAAATGGATTTCTCCCTTTTCATCTCAGGGTCAAATTCATCACATTTTCTAATTAGCCAACTTGCTTGTTTTATACAAGATAAGTTTCATTAACTGGTAAAAGACAGTTTTTTTGCAATTTGGAGTTGTCATTAAGTAGTTATTATTTTTTTAACTTTCATTATGTTACTTTGATTGAGAGATGGGTGAGAGTAAAAGTTTTTATTTTTTTACATGCTTGCTTTTTTATGTTTCGACGTATTCTTGGTGCTACGCCACTTCAGGTTCAGCACTAACACTAACAGAGTGCATGAGTTTCTATCATCTATGTGCTGAGAGAGGTGCTATAATCTGCATGAATTGCGAAGAGGATCGATAAAACATGATATATCTTTTAACAGCCACCTTTTTCGTGTAAAACCAAAAAATTCAATAGAATCAATGACAACACCTCTCAAATGACTGGCTTAAAAAGTTAGTAAAGTCACGAGAAAGTTTAGTTCGCGTTACACAATGACGTCACGGTTTTGTTTGAAAGCTGATTGGCATAAAATGGACAGCCTAGGCCGGAAACCAATATACTGCCGGTGTAATGGTATTCAGCATCGATAAAGATCGTGCACTTTCTTGTTGTCGAACTGAAAATCTCGAGTTTATTTGATTCACCTAATTACTTTTAAGGCTGCTTTGGCCATGAGTTCCGACGAAAAAGAATTCATTGATATACTGGAAACAAATCGTTTCGAAATTGTGCAGCGGTTACAAACTGACCGTACGTTTCTTTTTGATTATCTTCGAAGTAAGAACGTCTTCGATTCTGGAGATTATGACCTTGTATTGGCCGAAAAAACACGAGAGCGCAAAGCTGGGAAGTTTTTAGATATTTTAATGACGAAAAGTAGAATAGCTTACAACCATTTTATCGATGCTATTCAAGTCTCAAACTCTGGACTCTTTGAGAAACTGACGGGGGAAAAAGCCACATCACGTAAGTTTTTAACAGGTTATCCTTGAAAGATAAAATGTATATGATGTAATCCACTAACGGAAGAGATAATTTAATATATAAACTGAATTGTGTAAAATGAATGCATCTTCCGTTTAGATGATTATTTTAATTAACAAATGTCTTTCGAAGCAAGAATGTTAGTATGGTCTCCTAGATGAAATGTCGAGGCGCAAACATGTGTGACGTGCTGTAAACATGTTTGAAATTTACAAATCTGTTTCCTTTTAAAAGCAGGTAAATTTCTATAGATGTTTTAAAGGTGAAGACAGAAGCTAACATCCGTTAATCTTGATGAGAATTTTATTTTTTTGTCAAACTATTGTTTGAATTGAAATTCAACTTTTTTTTCTTGTTTGCGTTGTTTTTAGCACCGGAAGTTTAAACTCAACACAGTTGAAACGCTCGAATGATCGATAATCTCAGGAAATAAAACGATTATTTTGATAAAGCAAATCAAGTTTTGAAACTACTACATTTGCTCCAAATGTTTGGACATTTTTGTAATTCATTCAAAATCAAAGGATATAGTAGGACCTTTTGACCCGTACCTATCATTACGTACCGAATTTTTATGTTGTGGTTGAACAAAGAATTAGATTTTTTATTGAAGCAAAAAAAAAAAAAAAATTATTAAAAAAATAACTTCGTAATTTTTTATATTTTTTTGGAATCTTGATGACTTTTAGTGTGAACATGAATTTGTAGATGTGAACCCTGTCGAAGGATAAATACTTGTTCTAGGCGTAATTTTCACTCTAAATTTACAACTTCTGAGGCCCGGTTTATACGTCGCATTAGAGACGAATTTAATTTACACGAATTTAATTCCAGTAATTTTCTTCGACTGTAAAGCGACG
>JAOEHV020361252.1:5000-11063 GCA_025447995.2 Isaurus tuberculatus | reverse complement strand
TAAACTTTGTTTTACGGTTCAAGTTTCAGCTTTTGACAAATTTCATTGAATGTTTAGCTTTTTACTGCTATAATTATTCTGTTCGCGTCATTGTTCGCTCTAAAACAATTCCGTTCAATTTATTGTAATGATTTTGGTTAATCTAGTTCAGAATTCTTTAAAAAGGTTTTATTTCAGGGTTGAAAAGCTCTACAAATCTTGTGTTTTCCGCCATTGGTTTCAAAGTTTTTGCCGCGAGAACATTTGTAAACACGGCTCCGGTTTTGAGTTTAGTGAGGGTTTTCCATATTTGGTCAAACTCATGTATATGAGCTAATATAAAGTGAGTAGGAGAACTAATCAGATTACTTAAAACTCAATATCCAGTGGTTTGTTTTTAATAAATCTGATTATCTTCTCAATCTTTCCAATGTTTGCCCTGAATTGTTAGTTACTTCTCTCTGTAGTAAAATCAGTCATCTTAAAAGTTGTTTGTATCAGCACATTAATGAAGTTAAAAGTAAGAAATTTAAATATCTTGTTAATAATGTTAATGAAGTTAATTAAGTTAATAATAATTTAGTTGAAGTTAATAATGTCAATGAAGTGGAAGTTAATAATAGTTTAGTTGTCAATGAGGTTTTTAATTATAATCCTATTGCGCGTGATTTCAACTCTGTTGTCATTAAGAACACTTCTTTATCTGTTTAGCACCTTACTCCAGATAAACAGTCCGTTGTTACTATTCCTGAGGATCTGAAATGTCAGTTCTAAGCAAAGTCTTAAGTTTCATTTCTGCCTCTAAGCAATCTGACGAATTTCAAGCCAAGAAAGACGCAGAAACCTTTTTCCGTCGCGCTCGTCTTAAAGATTTTTTTCACAGCTCTTCAGATCTATCTTCCGATCGCGACGTTTTTCAACGTCTTAATCCTCGTAAATCCAACTGGGTTCCTCCAGATGGACAATTTGCTTCTCTTGATCTTTTTATCAACAAGTGTTGTCATTACATCGCTAATGTCAACTTTCATCGAAAACTCAGTTTTTCGAATCTTTCTAAAGAGGAATAGTCAGCCCTTCGCAACCTTCGTAACCGTAATGACATTGTTATTAAACCTGCAGACAAAGGTGGTGCCGTCGTTGTTTGGCGCACCGATCTTTACATAGAGGAGGCTTTTCTTCAATTATCCGATCCTACTTTTTATCTTGAGGTAAACAAAGACCTCACTACCCATCATCAAAAATTAGTCAAAGACACTATCAATTATTTTATTTCTGACGGCAGCGTTCCTCAAACTGGCAGTAATCTTATCCTCACCACTCCAAGAACCTTTCATATTTATTTCTTGTTGAAAATTCACAAAACTAACAATCCCGGCCGCCCTATTGTTTCTGTGTGGAGTTGCCCCACTGAGCTTATCTCTAGTTATCTCGATTCCGTTATGCTACCTATTGCATAAACTCTTCCTACCCACATCAAAGACACCAATCATGCCCTCAAAATTTTCAATGACTTAGGTTTTTAATCCGAAACCAAGTTTTTATTTACTATGGACGTCGAGTCTCTCAAACATTTTTTTGATCGCCGTACCGTTTCAGTACCTACCACTGCCACTTACCATTTCGCTTAGCTGAACTTTTTCTAACACTCAATTGTCTTTGGTTTGACGGTCGTTATTTTCAACAAATTAATGGTGTAGCTATGGGCACTAAGATGGGACCTAGTTACGCTAATTTATTTGTTGGTTTTATTGAAGAACACTACGACCCCAAACCCGAACTTTTTTGTTGCTACATTGACGATTATTTTGGTGCTACATCCTGCAGCAGACCTGACCTAGAAGCTTTTATTTCTTTTATTAATTCTTTTCACCCTTCACTTGATTTACTTGGGAGATCAGTGAAACCTCCGTCACTTTTCTTGACATCTCGGTCAGTATCATTGCCAATTATCTTAATACCAGCGTTTATAATAAACCTACTGATTCTCACACTTATTTATTGTATTCATCCTCACAACCCAGGCACACCCACAACTCTATTCCTTTTTCACAGTTTCTACGTTTGAGACGTCTCTGAAGTGACGACATTGATTTTTTTAACAAGTGTATTGAAATGCGCTCTTTTTTCATTAACCGCCAGTACCCTGCCGCTATTGTTGGCCGCGCTATGCACAAGGCCTTTTCTATTGATTGCACTACTGCACTCACTCCTAAGGCTTGCGCTGACAATGATCGCATTTCGTTTACCATAACTTTTCATCCCATCATCAACTCTATTAAACCCATTGTTAATCGCAATTTTAATTTAGTTAATTCCCATTCTGTTACTTCAAATATTTTCAGTCAACGCTGAAGGAAGGACCGCAATCTCTGCACCTTCTTGGTTAAAGGTACTCTGCCCTCTGATAAAGAACCTGGCACCTTTCGTTGTTCCTGCAAACGATGTCTCACTTGTTCTTTTGTGGCTCCTCGTACCTCTGTTATGGGCCCCAAGTCAACTCTCAAAATTACCGACCATTTCGATTTGACATCTAACATATTCGTTGCTCCCACTGTAACCAGTTATATGTTGGTGAAACTGGCCGCTGTTTAGGTGACCGCATCAGAGATTACCTTTATGACATACGCAATAACGATCTTTCTAAACCAGTCTCTCGCCATTCTAATTCTTCCAATCAGTCAATTTCTAATTTTGTTGCATTCAGTTTATCTATCATTAACGGCGGTATCGATTGTCGCAAAACCAAAGAACTGCGAGTTATTCACACTTTGGGTACTCTAAATCCAAATGGGATAAACGATCGCCGCGTATTTAATTAGCCTTCTGTCATTCTTGACCCTTTGATTTTTTTTATTATTGTATTCTTCTCACATATGTCTATCCCTTTATTTCCTTTTGTCTTTCTACCTACGTATCTCATTGGGCAATCTATCCTTGCATTACTATATAACCACGTCTCTATTTATTTCCCACACACTTCACTCCAACGAAGGACTACAGTCCAAAACGTCAGCATCTTTCATTCTTCTACGGTGTACAACTTAAAAATTTATCAAAATGCAATTAATTAAAGCTGAGATGCATTTTACTTGGAGAAGGAATTGAACCGTAGTTCAAATCTACCAACATTCTATTGGGGGATTTAAAAGAACCCACACACTTGCTGAAAAGAGCAGGGTAGTGATCCTGGTGTTGTGATCTGTCTGTTTCACCGAGGGCCTTTTTTAATGTTTGAAATACATATGTATGAGCTGCTGTAGTGGACAATATAATAAGACCCTCTACTATTGAATCATGTATTAGCTAGGAATGTGAACCTCAGAAATACCCCATGGGGAAGGTTTCACAATTAAATTAAAACTTAAAATTAAAATTTTATGTTTTGATGAAATACTTTCTATAAAGGTTTTTCCGGTATTCTGTATCTGGAATATCTTACTAAACAAATAATAAATTTTTGGCAATTTTTAGTTTTGTTCTGGTGAACTCCGTTGCACTAGAGGGGGATGACTGCTCCATGTGTTCGGAAGCTGTGGAACAACTGAAAGAGGTTGCTGACATAGTGAACTGCCACAGAAACAAAGCAAAGAAAAAACAGTTTCACTGGGACAAGAACATTACAAATTCCAAGTCAGGGAACGAATGTAAGCTAGCTCCAAATGTTTCATTTCCAGTTTTGTTACAGGTAAGTTTGTCATAGACATTTATTTTATTTTTGATCATATTATTTTTCATTATATATTCCTAAAAAGCAATCCTTGCTTGCTGCACAATTTTTGGAAAGTAATCATTTTTAATGACACTAAATTGTCAAAGCAATTCACTCACGTCTGTCAAGAACTTTAAGTAGCTAAATTTTTTAAAATAACTATAATTCAATTACTGTGTATCCTTACAAAATACTGACTATTGTCTCTTTTGATTTACTTAATATGAAATACAAATTGTAATTTTTTATGAGTGCTAATCAGAAGCAATAGAACATTTACTAGTTTCATACAAACACACTTCAGAGTTTTGGGATCAACTATAAGACTGGCTATAATAAAAAAAATTAATGAAGAATTGAAAAAGGTAACAACCTTGGCTGTTCAGTATATAAAACTGTGACAATTTCAAACTAATTAATCATATTAAAATGATAGCAAAAGCATTAAATGCAGAAACATAAATCAAAGTTAAAACCCTGTTTTCGATTATTCTTTTCACGACAAACACCTAGAGGAGGATTAGAAATGTACAATAATCGTTATATACATGGAGAAAATTAAAACAAGGCAGCACTTTTACTTTTGCAATATTAAGAGAGCCTTTGTTAATTTTTTTCTGCCACACAATACATGTAAATAAAGAGGAATTTTTTTTTTTTGATAACCCAAAAAATTGAAAATATATTTTTTCAGCACTATCCTCTCTTCCGACCATCTGAGAGTCACTGTACTGGAGTGGATGCCCCGCCACTTGAGGAAATGCACAAGGCAAACCGTGAGAAATGGGAAGTAGTGTCACAAGAGGCCTCCAATCAACTACTTGAGTGGTTTAAGCCAAGGCTTGTTCTTAGTGGACACACCCACCATGGATGTTACATGGTTCATAACAATATCACCCCAGAACTGACAATTCCTTCTTTCAGCTGGAGAAACAGGAATAATCCAAGTTTTATTCTGGTTGGTGAAATAATAAAATGAATTTTAAAATTTAAAATGAAAATAAATTAGTTTACTACTCAATCGAATAATAAGCTATACAGTATGAAGTCAATCGTACTTTTTGAGAAGGTGGCTTAGATCTTTGCATAAAGGCAGATTTTGTTGAGGCAGAAAATCCTCAGAGTCAGATTGATACAGCCATTGGCGACGTGCAAGGGTTCAAGCTTGGGTCTAAGAGTTGGTAGTTCAAGTTCTATTTACTAGACCATGTTTCATTGCTGTTCCTGTTGGTTGCCCTACCAAACTCTGATTTTTAAAAGAAAGTTTGTACAAGAATAACTGATATCGTGAAAAGTCATGATTGAACTTCAGAAATTCAAGAGTATGAACCCTGTACACTAGGCATATTTTAACCATGGCATTGAAAAGACACTTGTTGAAACTTCTCACTCATTAAACTAAATTTGAAATAATTGTAAGTTGGAAAATAAAAATAACATCTTTTTCTCCTTCCAACACACTCACCCGAAAAAATTAGTTGAATGCCCCGACTGGGACTCGAACCCACGTCTCCTGGTTACTAGTCAGGTGTGATAGCCACTACACTTCCTGGACTCACCATGCTGGCAACATAGCAAGTTACGGGGTGTAGAGGTATCGAACGTGGATGCTCCATGGGACCCAATTTTTTCCTCATTTAAGTGTGACCTTCTGCCTTAGAAGCTTTATACAAGGATTCATACAAATAAATACATATTTCGGTGAGGAAGGGAACCACAACTAAGTTAGAAAATAAACATAACATCTTTGTTATGGTAAGTGCATATGTTATGTTAGTACTTAGTTGTGGTTCTCCTCCTCGCCGAAATATGTATTTATTTGAAATATTTGTAACTCTTATTTTGGTCATTATTATCATTATTGCTTCATTATAAACGAATCAGGTTGCTTACATTTTTTCAGGGTGTAGTCACAAAAGAGACTTTTGAACTGTCCATTGCATTTCATTATAAACGAATCAGTTGCTTACTTTTTTTCAGGGTGTATTCACGAAAGAAACTTTTGAACTGTCCATTGCATTTCATTATAAACGAATCAAGTTGCTTACTTTTTTCAGGGTGTATTCACGAAAGAGACTTTTGAACTGTCCATTGCATTTCATTTTAAACAAATCAGGTTGCTTACTTTTTTCAGGGTGTATTCGCGAAAGAGACTTTTGAACTGTCCAAATGTTTTCTACCAGAGGAATATACAGCAATAGCAATTTATGTCCTTAGTGGAGTGGTTCTTCTTATCATCAATGCTTCTGTTATGTTCTCCTTGATGAAACACAGATGGAAACGTTCCAGGTTTACTAGCAAGAATAGCAAGAGATACGAAATGAAAAGTTTATGATGATAAAGCACAGGTCATTGACTGAATCATTCAGAAAACA
>JAOEHV020361142.1:0-11064 GCA_025447995.2 Isaurus tuberculatus | reverse complement strand
AGATTTTTATCCTAAATGTTAAACAGTATTATTTAAAACGCTTTTTTGTGCTGTCGTTGCAGATTGCATCATGTCAAACAAACATCACAAACACATTTGAAGTAGACTAGAACTTAGTCTCCCATAGCGGGACATTGCCCCTTTAAGCATCTCCGCTGACTACCTAGTATTTCATGTTCATATTAAATTCTCGAGAAAACTAATCCAACAAGCAAGACAAAATCAAGAACAGAGGAAACTTTAAACTTTAGAATTTCGGGTTATGACAAATCGTTTCGCTTGAGAAATTCTTATATTTTGGTTAGTTTTAGCAGCGAGGAACAGGCAGCGCTTAAAAAACGAAGCAAACTGTAAAGGTTTCACGTGACACACCCACATATCTGGGTACCCTGCTGGAGTTGAACCAGCACACATAAAAATGTGGAGCAAAAGCCGTCGGGCACATTTTGTGGATTGCATCAAACTGAAATACAAGTAACATGGTGCCGAATCATCGAAACTTTTCGGGTTTTTTTTTCTGGGGGAGGAAACCGGAGTACCCGGAGAAAACCCCCTTCTCTATACGACCCCCACGAATAGGAATCGCTTTGAAAGAGAACTAGTGCTTGGAAACACTATGCAACTCCAACGCCCCTTCTCATCGAGCTGGTTACATTAGATATACGGTGACTTCAACATTTTCTGCCGTCAGAAGGTCTAACATTAGTTACAGTGTAAGGCTTCAGACTGAAGCAAAAGTACGATAAGTTAAAAACCTGGAGAGAGAATCGCTACACACTTGAGGAGAGAAAGTCAATGTTAGTATTCAAAAACAAGACAAACACACAGGTTTTCAAAACTTTATTAGCCATCTTGTGGCAATTTCCTATTTACAGTCAAAAATACTATCAGTCAATGTTGAAGGCACCGAATCCTAATAGCAACCTTTTTATTTCAATCTTTTGAAAAAAGCAAGACATTGACACAAGAGTAGGTTTCATCGGTGTTTTATTAGCCACATGGGCAAAACCATTTATTTACACAATGTTTGTATTTAGTATATACTTTAAAAGCTCTCCCAAAAGTAAATTGGGTAAAAAGAGGACCCCGGCCACCCGTCTCCCAACAGTCATTAATTTATTACTATTTATAAACGATAGACGAGCTAACGCAGAAAAAGCTAGAAAAAAAAAAGCTTAAAAGAGAAGGCGAAAGCCGAAATGGTAGCCGAGCCTCTTCGAAACCGAAAACCGAATCGAAATCGAAATTTACCAAACTTGAGCCAAAAACTTTGGCAAAATACTTCGATAAATGTCAAACCGAAAAGGCATAAAATTAAAGGTAAAAGTTATTAAAGCTTGAGTTTTTAGCGATAATTGTCAAGCTTCTTTCACGTTTTTTTTTAAAAAAAAAAACGCCTCAAAATTTTTTCAAAGCAATTATCAACTTTGAAAAAATAAGAGTTTACAAATAGCATCAACAAAATTAACACAATGAAATTGAATAACTAGCTTAAAGTAGCTCAATGCTAATTTAAAAGCTTGCAGTTTTTGTGCAATATTGTCAAGCTTCTTTCATGTTTTTTTTTAAAAACAATTCAAATTTTTTCAAAGAAATTATCAACTTTGAAAAAATGAGAGTTAACAATAGCATCAACAAAATTAACACAATCACTAAGTTAGACTGTCTTTTCTTCCTACACCAGAACTTTCTTAAAAGATATGAAAGTGGAATCATTTGTAAACCTACTTATTGTTCATCAATCCATAACGATTTTATTAATAATTTAAGTAAATAACAAACGCTATTTAGTCAAAATAATACACTAAAAACTAAAATTTCACTTATAGATACATTAATTATAATAATAGTTTATTAATATTTTTCTTTATGTGATTTTAGTGATAAAAGAGCCAATCAAGAGTTCTCGTACAGACTTATCCTACGTCTATACTTTAGGAGAACTCGAAATCAAGACACAACACGCAAATAATGGTTTGCTCTAAACTTTATTCATTTCTCAAAATAAACAAAAACAAGAGGCGCACAACTGAATGATTTGATTATACCACTTTATTGTTTAACTTCTAAAAATTAGGCATCGTTGATCTGAGGTCTCGTGGAAATCCTTCTTTTAAAAATATGCGTCTTTTGCACACCCAACATCTTCGAGTAAAACCAAATACACGCTTAAGATCAAACCCTCCAAAAAACAAAAATTTTTTTAAGACTGTTTCGGTGCAAAAGACTCGTTTTGGATTGATGAGCAATAACTCCTTAGAACTTTCTACAACGTTAACCAGTGTAACAATTTTTTTTTGATCTGTCTTCCTATTTTGAAAAAAAGATTTTTATTCACCTACCTTACCAAGGTCTTGAACGAAGTGTAGCCCATGGTGGAGATGGCGTGTTGGAAAAGGTGGACTTGATCACACTGTTAGAAGTTTTTATTAAGATGGTTTTAAAATTTATATTGAGCCTTTCAATCGAAGTCAAACAGAAAAAAAAAGCTTTAAAACCAATGTAAAGATCAAAAATGTATCAACTCGTACCTGTTATAAATAGATTTGGAATTTCATCATCATATAAATATTAGTCACATTTTCACCATTATCACCATCAATATCACCAACAATCATCAATATCACCAACTCACCCCTTTTTATCACTATCATGCATTATCCTAACTACCACTACCACCACTAACAATATCAACATCATGACAATCATTAGTTGCCGCATGCAATAATCGCAATCATCATCATCATCATCATCATCATCATCATCATAAACAACAATTAAAGAACACCACATGCAATAACACAAAAGAGAAATGGGAAAAAAATGATATGAATCACAACTACACACCGAGTTCTACCAAGCCACACTGAAGCAAGCTTTTTACGTCAATACAAGCTTAAACAACGCAAATACTGTAGATACGGTCAGAAAGAGCTTTCGAAAAGTGGACAGTCAAAAAATCGAAACTTCACACGGCTGTTTTTAGCCAAAAGAGTGAATAAAACCACATTGATTAACTTCGCTCAGACTCGCAACGAATATTAATTGCTAAAATATCTAAAGTTTTTACTAGTCTTTTAGGTTTTCTAGTTATGTTTAAAGCGTTAGTTACTGGTGATTTATTTTATTTGAAGTTTATTTGCTTAACTTTAAGATTTTAATTTGAGTCTGAACGAATTTAATAAACGCGACAATACAGCCACTGGACTCAAATATAATGGCAAAATGTGATGCACGTTTGAAACTCTAAAAATTCAAATATAAATAATAAATTAACTGTGATAACCAATTTTTGGAAAGAAATGGAAAGTACAAGTTACGACACCCCGACGGCCACAAGTTACGACCCCCTAACGGCGCATGACAACAAAATACCAAACTTCAAGGGTTTTGTTTTCGTACCTTTTTAGTTCAGAAAGTCGATTTTGGCTTAACAATCTCCTGGGACAGTGAGGTGCTGAAACTGTTGATTGAATTGAAAAAAACAATTAGTAAAATTAACGCAGTCAACTTAGAAAGAAACACAAAAAGTTCTAAGCCCACCATATTTAAATATAACATTAAGACTAAATGTCAAGAACACGTTATTTTAATTCTTTACACGTTCCCTGTTCGGAGAGTAACTGCCGGACGAAAAGCTGGCCATCTAACCGTCAGTTTGCTAAACTACCTACGGTGCTCACCAGAAATAATTCAAAACCTTGGTTTGTGTAAATTTCAGGTGCTCAGCCTCTGACGAAGGGCTAATTCTCGAGACGTAAACTCCTTACACCACTAACGGCGAAGATAAAAAACAAAAAATCAAATAGGAGTTATCAAAAATACAAGTTGTCGAGAATACGACAAGAACAAGTTATTGTCTTTCAAATTTTTAAAACTGTTCAGATATTTTGTCGAAGAGTGAAACGAACTAAACTAGTTTATTCATTCTGCTGCACGTGGGTTTTTCTAAATAGCATAATTTGTCACAAATTCTAGTGGGCATTTCGGAACATTTTTAAAATTACAAGACTTTTGCAACTACATCATTAAAGTTTGAGCCGACTTACCTTTTTCTGAAATTTTCATCTAGTCCCGATATTTTCTTAGAACGGTAAATTAAGTTGAGTGGAAATTCTGTCGACTTTGCAGTACGCCCGACAGAAAGGAATGAAACAATGTAAATGCCAGAAAACTGGAGAGTTAGCATTATTTAAGCACTAGCCAATCAGAAGGAGAGAATATATTGCCAAATATAGTAAGGGTGCATTTTCACGAGTTAAACTCTAGCTGAAGTTTTGCAAATACCGACAGGAAGTGATGGTGTAAGATGTATTAGCCAATCACAGTGCTTAAGTTCAATACTTGTAATTAAGATAAAATTAGTTTCTAGAATACGGACGGGCAAATCGCATGTATTTTGACTGTGAAAAATTACAAATTGTGGACACTTGTTAGTATATCAAGCATGTTACAGTAGAGTTAACTCTTTTTTCTCTGTCCAAAACTGAACAAGATTCATAATAAGTATACTATACACAAGAAAGCTAAACAATTTTACAAAATTATGATGATAATTTAAATAGAATACAATAAACGAAAAATGCAAAGGGTAATTTGACCATATAGTGTTTAATCTTGATTGACATAGACAATTACAATGGTTTATTTGTACCTTTTCATTCTTACATATATTTATAATTTCAAGTTTGTTTCTTCCCATGTACTTGAGTGCACGCTGGCCCACTGAAATAACACCTAATTTTATTTTTAACTCAAAAGTTTTTCTGTCTTCCGTTTGGCTCACCGCTTCATATAATATAGTTTTATTGGCGATTTTCTTTTTAAATTTAAGTACAGTATTAACAATGGAAAACATCGCTCTGGTCGGCTGATTCAGTACCTAAGGCCATGTCCACACGTATCTGAAACTTTTTTTATCCGGAAATTCTTTTTGCGGATTCGAAAATTTTCGCGTTCACGCGCAGCGTATTCAAATCGTTTTCACCCGTCGGATACAAAAATTTTTGTATCGGATACAAAAATTTTCCACTCTGGAAGTGTTTTCAAAAATTTCCGGATACGGCTAGAAAAATTTCCGGATACGGTGGACGATACCCGTATTCGTAAAAAAAAAATTGCGGATGCACAAATTTCCGGATACGTGTGGACATGGCCTAAAGATAGGGCTGTTGAATTAGCAGACCGACAAAACAAATAGCCTTTTTTCCAAAAACCGACTATGTCATAAAACATACAGAAACAAACTTAAATTCTTAATTTATACCAAAATTACTTCTTCTCCGTTCCACTCGAGTACACGCTTCGTTTGTATAGTTTGCTTGAACTAGCTGAATTTATCTTTCAAAAGTACACTAAAACAATCCATCGTTTGCACACAATCCCAAGAGACACAAATGACAATAGACAGGGCGGCCATGTTAGTGTCCCGAACAAAAGAAATCATCAAAATTCTTTTGTCGAGGGCACACCAAGATGGCTGCTATGACGTCACGTGAAAACCGAGAATAAAATCCATAAAACGCCATACTAAGTAACAATATGATTAAGTGCACATAAAAGTGGTGCACATCATGACTGATGGAAACAATTGAAACTGTCTTGAAATTTACTTAGCTTAATAAATTTTAAAAATGCTTTTGAAAATTGCCGCTACTTCTGATGCGTTTAGAAAATCCTATATTTAAGTTACAAAGAAGAGAACGTTTCGTATGTTAAGCAGACATATGACGCAGGCATGCGTGCGATACCACTCAGACTGTGTCTCAGACAGATCGTAGACAAGTTCAAGTGTTACAAACACTGTCTCAGACATGTCGCGAGCTAAGCCGACGAATAATCGGGAGAGTTGAATCGAATTCAACTTTCCCTATCTGTCGCCGTCATTGTTTGCGGTATTTTCAATGGCTGCTGCATGACTGTGACAAACGTTACATATGCCGGAACACACCGCAGATGGCACGGCGACCATCTCGTAGACATGTTGCAGGCATGACTACGTCATATGTGAACCACGTTTTAACGTCTTGTATGAGTATAGAGAGTGTTCGCCAGTTGATCAATTGAGTTGCACTATTCTGCAATTATTCATAGTTCTTACCTGATAATTTGGATATTATTAAAAATGTCTATTTGTAGCAATAACATCGATAACTATTTCACGATTTAGTCTTTAGAAGCATCAAGGATACACCTTCGTTTAGGTTGTTAGATTGAGGGCCGGGGGAGGGTACTTTGTATACTTCTATCTCTTACCCCCCTCTAACCTCTTTCAAATACAAAAAAGGTGCACAGAAATGTACTCAACTATAACGAAGTTTAAGGAAAGGATTTTAGAAAATATTCTTTTTTCAGAAATGGTTTCAAAAAAGTTTATTATTTGTTCAAAAAGCAAAACAATAGATAATTCAGCCTGTTTTTATTTATCCATATGATGTTTTTAATTCACCATTCAATTTGAAAGACGTCTGGTTACCCTAGTTGGTAAGGTGCCAGTCTATCGAGCGGGAGGCTCGGGTTCGATTCCCGGCCGGACCAACACTTACGGTCTTAAAATAATTAAGGAGAAGGTGCTGCCTTTGCTCTAACATCTGCAAATGGTTAGACTTTCGCGTTTTCTCGGATAAGGACGTTAAACCGTAGGCCCTCGGGAACCCCGTAATTGGATCTCAGATCTGTGGGTGTTGCCCGGCCCCTTATTCGGGGAAAAGCAAAATAAACTAAACTAAACTAAACGTCAACTAACAAAAAGGATAGTAACATTTTTTTATCTGTTGTCACATATTTTTCTCTATTTTGTTTATGATTTACATGTCACGGGTAAATCAACCAGGATCGCCAACTTTATCCCTCACACGAAATGTTATAACGTGAGGTCCTCTTTCGCGTCCCCACCCCCTCCCCAGTCCGGTGGAGCAGGGGAAGGGGAGGGAGGGGGGGGGGAACGGCTGCCTTCCCCCAAATTTTCAGACTAAGTACAATTTTTTATTTGGAGCGAGACAAACTTGCAACTTGTCCTTCATAAAGCCGTGGACTTCTATTAAAAACTCCATATTAAATATTTTCGAAAGACCCCCAGAAGACGCAGAGAGTGTAGTTTGCCATAATTTCCCAGGGAATGCCCCCAGAGCCCCTAGAGGCTTGCTAGACCCCCTTCGGCGCTGGCTAAAATCTTCTCTGCCCCCCTCCCCCCTCCCCCTCTTTCCCTTCCTCTCAAGCTTGTGTGACCTTGTAACGCAAGAGGATGATGCTCTTTTGTAACATCGGAAGTAAGTGATCTATGAGGTCGGATGCAAAAGAGCTAGTTGGTTTCGATTTTCTGTAATGCAAACCAAACAAGCTTCTTCGTGACATCCGAAGCAGACAATTTATAAACATCTGGACTTCTTTCCTGGAATAGAAACCGAACGGGCTTCTTTGTGACATCGGAGAAAAGAGATCATTTGTGACCTTTTTTTCTGTAGAGCAAACTTACTGGAAGGCTTTATAAAAACTCCGGATGCAAACGATGTGGAGTAGCTGCAGAATACCCTGCCACTACTGTTCTCGATTTAACCGCGCATTTATTTTTAAAGAATGACGAATGCGCAGGAATAAATTACCCACAGTTGAAGGGTATTTAGCAGTTAAGCTAAATGTATTGTGATATATTTCCTATAGCGCTAACAACTTTTTTTTTCGTGGTATGAAAGCTAGCTATTGCGTTTTGATTTCCCGTAACGCCAACGGAACATGCTTCTTTCCATTCAAAGTTACACTTGAAACTACGTTTTGGCGGTTTCCGCGTACATCACTACTGTTTATAGTAGGTATAAAGGGCGACGTTTTTCCTGCGTTTAAATTCAAAATGCCACCTTTGAGAGCACGTAAGAATGCATTATTTCTATAAGCGTACAGCAGTGGGTTCAACAAACTGTTTAAAACAAAGAGGATGGATGGAAGCGCCCCCGTTAAGATTTCCTTAGTAATGGGAGTCATCTTTTTGGCCATATCCGTCAATACCCACAGAACTCCTATGAGAATTGGCGTAAAATAGAAGATCATGTTACTAAACACAAGTAAAGCTATTCTTTTAGCCATTGTTCGCTCTTGCTGCGCTCTGCTTACTTGGTTTGATTTCCTCACAAAAACGAAAATATGTACGTACAGGGCAATGGTAATAAAGTATAAAAGGATTCCTAGAAATGCAATGGCTATAGTCATTTGGTACGTGTAGTAAGAATCTTTTATGGGCATGACCGGTGCACAGAATGTGTTGCTAGTGTAAGTTCCGATACCCATATAAGGTAATAGAGCCAGAATTAGACCAAATATCCAACAAGCTGCAATACCGTATAAAACGTGTCTAATGGTTAATTTTCGATCAGGATCCATTACAAAAATTAGTACGAGGTAGCGCTCAACTGTTAACATAAGGGAAGTAACAATCATCGAAGCTTGTCCTAAAAGCCAAATAAATCCAAAAACCTTGCAAAACATTTCCATAAATCCCAGAAATTGTACATAGGAGAATTTACGGGCTATCACCAAGGAGACGGCATAGAAGCAGTTGAGAAAGTCACTGATAGCCATATTAGAGACCAGTAACATAGATGCCTTTTTCCGCAGAAACTTTGTGAAGAAAACTGTTACAAAAGTCAACAAGTTAAGAAGTAATGCGACGGGGCCGATGACAAGAACAACATTCAAAATCTTGTTATCCATTTCGTAACATCGATGGATAGGTGTAGTTTCTACTTCCGAACTGAAGCATTCCAATCGTTCTGAAATGCATCTTGGGAAAAATCCATAATTTGCTATATATTTTGTTGCGTTTCCAGTCACTCTGTACACGTGACCTCGACAGTGAGTATGTACACCGAAAAAGAACTCGCTTTTGCTGAGATCCTGCGCAGAGTAACTGAAATCGTTTGGATTTTGTCGTTTCTTCGACAAATCCTGATAAGTGTAGTTTCTCTGAAGAGTACAATTTGAGCAACTCCAACTTAGATATGCATTTTTGATGACTTTTAAATTTACGTTTCGAAGCAAAAGATAGTCAGGTATCCAATTTGAAGCTCCTTTTACTTCGACTGTGGCTACTGAAGATGGTAGGTTATTGAAAATTGCGCCGTCTTCTAGGGACTGTGTTTTGTTTGTACGGAGAGTTCTGCAACAAAAACAAAAATTGTTGAAACCTTCTGATGTGGGCACACAACTCTTTATATAATCTGTTCTTCTCGATTACCGTCTTTTCAGATCTATAATCAGGTTGGCGTGTAGAAAAGTTTAAACTTCTCGGCAACTTCTTAAAAACAAGAACACAAACTTCAGAAGGAAAATACGTCAAGAAGGAGATGATGATAAGTTGATTGACAGCATTTTAAAGGAAAGAAGGTCAATTAGGGAGATAAAAAGTTCTCTAACTCTCTACACAGAAATGAGCTTTATACATCTTTAGTGGCTTGTTCAATTTGATGATAAACAATAATTTTTCAAAAGGATTTAGAATTTCAATAACCATTAATTTATAAATCTTATCCTTGGTATTCTTCTTGCCAACCAAGGTCTTAATCTGGACTGAAGAAGTTACAGCCGTTTTCATTTAAATGTGCAGTTTGTTGCCGAACGTCGTTTGGGGAGGGGGTTCCAAATTACCAAAAGCTGTTTGGTCAGTATCGAAACCCTTTGAAAAGGGGAAGACAGATTCCGAGGTGTGAGGGGGGTTCCGGAACCCCTGGAACCCTTCCCTCCTCCTCGTGGTTACGCCCCTGTGCTGGCAGATGCTTTAAACGAAAGGATTTTGATTGACGTCCACCAAAAACCGAGTACGACGTCGGAAACAAAATGCACGTGTAAATGAAAACGGCTGTAATTTAAGCGCCCTAAAAACAACAGGTTAAAAGATTACGACTCAAACCTCTTGCATAGAGGACAGGTTCATAAGATCAATTTCACGAACTCGCCTTAGCTTGATACTCATTAAAATCCTTTCCCTCAACTAACCTATGGCGGCTTGGTTGGCGCAGTTGGCAAGATCTATGCCTTCCAACCACAAGGTCCCAAGTTTGATCCCGGCAGTTTGCCGAGATTTTCGAATATTTGTGTGACCTTCTTTTCCGCCTAAGGCAACTCAGCTTTCCATCCTTACGAGGTCGGTAAATGAGTACCAGCTTCGGCAGGGAGCTAACCTGCGATGGATTAGTCCCGTCCAGGGGGAGTCAAAAACTCATCCGCTTAACACTAAAGAAACCGGAGATAAGCGCCAGCCCCATGGGCCACTAGGCTCGTATAAGGACTTAGCTTAGCTTTAGCTTAGCCTCAACTAACCTATCACTAATACCTTCCTTCTCTACGTTTTGCAAACTTACAGTGTTTTCAAGCCTGTATAGTTAGAAAATATTCCACTAAGCATCTTTGGAACTCCATGAATCGTAATTTCTCTGCAAAAAAAAAAAAAAATAAAACAATTAAATAAAAAATAAGGTGAAATTTAGGTTGTTAGATATAAAACGTGGATTCTATTTTCATTTTACTTTCTCGAGTCTTTCAGCAGAGTTTTGGTTTTTACTTAACTCGTATGGTTTTACAAATTTTATTTGAAACTTTTACTCCGAAATGCAATTTTGGCTCTTTTTCTCCCGTCGTGCATTGCGTTTAAAGTTAGAGACGTAGGAAAGTCATTTATGTGGTGTTGTTCCCAGTTTTGATTAAGAATGTAGCCTGTTACAACTACGATACAGGTCAGTCTTTTAACCAAATGAACCATAAAACCAAGACTGTTGGAAGCAGATCGATTTTAGTGGGTCCATCAATGCTGCTAGGACCGAGGCCGATTTAGTAGGATCTTTCGTTTAAATTAAAGTGAAATTTCGTATATCACTGAGTACATATTTTTTGACGTCATTAATTTTACCCGTCGGTTGTACGAAGTCCCTCGTGTTGACATATATTCTGTTCACATTTACTGGGCTAGTACTTCGCATCATGGCAACCTTGAGTTGTTGAGCTTAAAGTGCCTATGACATGAAAATTTTTTTTGCACATTTGGAAAATGCAGTGTTTCAAACGTACGATTCCAAAATT
>JAOEHV020361036.1:0-5000 GCA_025447995.2 Isaurus tuberculatus | reverse complement strand
ACAAAATATGGCTTGCCTGTTCAAATTTTATTTTTCCGCGAGCAAACATGCAACTGTAAACTTCAAGTACGCAATGTATCGTCTCACATATTAGTGTTGAACCATGATGGTCGAAAAGGGTGTAATAGTAATAGTTCTTACCTTTTGTTAGGTGCCGTTGGTTTGCTGTGGTTTTTTGTATGGCAACTGTCTATACACGTGACCCCGGCTGATCACCCAACCATATCACAATACGAGAAAGAATACATCGAAAAGAGCATCGCCGATGACACTCCACCTACAGTAGGTTGTTCATTAGTATATAGTATCAACTAATAATTCTCCAATGAAGTTGTGACACCTTTACTGGCTGATATAATCGAATCTAAAAGCACATTTGAAAATTAAATTCATCTGGATCTGAACCTATGGTACATAAGTGCTGTCCTTTACAGCTCAAACTAAATACCAAAGACTAATTTTAAAACAAAGGAAATAAGTTTTTTTAGAGGGGTTTTGATATCCCATTATCATGATAATGACAATAATAATGATAATAATAATAATAATAATAATAATAATAATAATAATAGAAATAACAATATTAATAATGATAATATAATAATAATAACAATATACTAGATAGCAAGTTACATCCTGTGCTCTTAACCTGCACTTTCCTCAGATTTCTTGACGTTCTTCATACACAGCGGCTTTCTACAGAATTTAAAAGTTCAGTGGTTAATCCGGTTCATCTTCATACATTTTAAAGCTCTTGATTACAGTACCCAAAGTACCAATAACAATTGAAATGACTTTCACATTTCTTCAATCCAAAAAGTGGCCAATTATCCGCCACTTATCATTGTACCTATCAAAGCTTTTCATGCTAAGTAAAATTTAGACACAACTTACAACGGCTATCTTAAATATTTTCAAATTCAAATTCACCACGCTTTGTAAATAGCCAACTGGTTTGCCTCCTACCAGTTGGGATTCTTAACCGGGAGAGGGGAAGGGGGGAAGGATATGACACTGAAAAGCCCCGCAGGGGAATTGTCATTAGGTATTCATGTTTTTCTTTCAAGTATCCGAACATCTAAAAGCCGCCGCACTTGTTTTTTTTAATTATTAGTGTTTAGCTACGTCTGCTGAAACACTCTTTGTCTGAGCTTTCTTGTTTGTTTTAATTATTTCATAACAAATATGTTTCAGGTTTTGCACGTACAATCTATCATAATCGCGCATTGCTAAAGGTTGAATTCTAAAATTTCTTTACTTGCATGATAAAACACCCGTTATGATCCTATTTTGACCTTTTAAATATCATGTTGTTTTAGAAGCAAATAGAATGTACTTGAGCTAAAAGTCAAACAGTACTGTTTGGATAACTGTTAACAGACAGGTACAATAAGATAAAACAAAAAACAAAGCTTACAGCCAATTGTTTAACAACTATCTGAGGGACTATTTGTTATTTCTAGAAAATATTTCTTGACGTACCACATTCAGTTACAATTTTAATGCTCCCCTCCCCGCCACAGTACTTTAGGGTAATTTCAGCCCTCTTAATTATGGTTAGCCTTGAAACCGAAAAAAATGTATTCCTCATGGCCATGCTACCAAAACAAGTAGCCGTTAATCTTTCACTCTACCGTACCTTTAGGAAAATAACAATGCAGTTAACTTTTAAGACCTCCCTTCCACCTAGCTACGTCTGCTGAAACACTCTTTGTCTGAGCTTTCTTGTTTGTTTTAATTATTTCATAACAAATATGTTTCAGGTTTTGCATGTACAATCTATCATAATCGCGCATTGTTAAAGGTTGAATTCTAAAATTTCTTTACTTGCATGATAAAACGCCCGTACTCTACCGTACCTTTAGGAAAATAACAATGCAGATAACTTTTAAGACCTCCCTTCTATCCTTCTTTCGTAATGCAAAAAACTGTTACCCCCTGTACCAACCGTCAACCCACTCCTCCCTCATCTTTAAATTATGAACTTTTTTCTAATAACAAGTGTTTAAACTGTTTATTTCTTGTTATTTTTTGTTAGAAAAAAGGCCGAGTACCATGGAAATCCATACTTACCTCTCTACCCGTTTGGGCCATCATCACTGCCAACTTTACAGCCGACTGGGGAATGTACACGATTCTAATTTGTCTTCCAAAGTACTTTATCGAAGTTCTTCACTTTGATCTCGCAAAGGTTTGGTCATCCACTATTGGGTCTTTAAGAAGAGTGTATTGCTTTTACTTTCTCATCGTAATTTTTAGATTTAAATATTTGTAGAGCATGAAAAAGTTCATTTTGCATATTTATTGACATTAAAAACCATTTTTACGTCCTGCACGCACACCGGCGTGTCACTAACACGGGTTTAAATCTCTGCTTAATCACTTAAAATGTGTTAATAACCATTGAGATTGTCTGATAACGTCATTGCTAACAACCACGTTACCGGCTTAAATTTTGTATATGATGGATTTACCTTTGCCTTACAAAATAAGCTTTCAGATTTTGTTGAATTTTGATATTTTTTGAGACCTTGAAAGTCAATTTTGTTTAAGTAAAACGTATATTAAAAATAAGTACAGAAAGAGAGCATTTTCAAAGAGCGTGATGAGTATTTTGTGCTCTATGAATTGGTTTGCAATGGGATATATTTAATCACCATAATCAGATTGAGATTCACTTTAATGATGATGTAATAACATTAACATTGCAGACGGGGTTCTTGGCCGCACTACCATACATTGTTAAGGCGTTTGTAGGCCCTTCTGGTGGAGTGCTGGTTGATTGGCTAATAAGAACTAAAATGAGCGTGCGTAATACAAGAAGATGCATCTTCACATTTGGCAAGTAAATTGCACATCAGAAAACTATTATAGGTCCATTCTTTTATACATCTAAATACCCCCCCCCCTCCTTCTGTCATCATTTCTTCCTTCATTCCTTCGATTCTTGTTTTCATTTTTTCCTTCTTTCTTCCAGCCACTTATAATTTTCCCCTTTTCATTTTACTATAGATCATTCCTTTATGCCATTCTTTTCTTTTATTCATATTTCTCTCTCAACTTATTCTTTCTCTTTGTATCTCCTCTCAAACCATTTTTCCTTTCAACATAACTTTCCTTTCCTTTCACTTTTCCCTTTCCATTATTTTCCGTTCTTCCATCTTTTTAGTTATTTATCCAACCATCCTACACCTTACTTTTCTCTAGATTGTCTTGCAGGTCTACCCTATTTGCTGAAGCAATGAATTGTTTCTCTTAATAATACGCTGACGCATTACATCGTTCTGAATTTCTAAAAAACTTTAAAATAAAATGAAAAGGTTAATTTTTTTTTACCTCTTTAGGATGCACAACCGCATCCATTTTCATCCTACTGACTGGCTACGCCACGATTCCAGCCCTTGCTGTGACTTTCCTTACTATCGGCGTTGGGATCACTGGTCTAAATGCTTCAGGATATGCGGTCAATATCCTTGATATTGCACCGCAATACGCGGGCGTTATCATGGGCGTTACTAACGTATTCGGTGCAGCACCAGGGTTTCTTAGCCCGCAAGTTGTTGGAATATTAACGCCAAACAAGGTTTGTTAAACGTAATACAGAAGTTACAAGTTTCGCGTTAGAGCAACAATAGCTAATACCTTTATTGACTATATTTAAATACACGTTAACTAGGGTCTATCATCCAAAAAATTATTAATGTAATAAGGTCCATTTTTTTTTTGAATAAAAGAAATGTATAAAATAAAATAAAAAATTGTTCCTTTTAGCTTTTGCTAAAAAAAATATAAAAAGAGCGAGAAAGTTTTCGGCTAGCGGCGCGGCATGTCGCGATATATAAAGGGGTTAAATTACGAACCGAAGTTTTGCTGAAAATAGCCTGACCGCAACAGCCAATGAGAGACGCACGGCTTATGCTGTGGGCACCGACCTGTGACGCGCGCCGGCATGCACTTGCAGCCGACCTATATATTAAAGTAGACACCACATTAAAACCATTACGTCACTTTAAACCAATCAATATTTCTCTTAGAATATCCTCTCTGTCCACGTGGAATCGCTCTGCGTGAATGATCGCCATTTATTAAATAGCACTGATTGTATCTCAACTTCGGGTTTCATCAACTATTAAACCTTAAAAAAAAAAAAAGCGCCCTCCCTCACTGAATTTTGGGAAAATTTTGATGATAAACCGAGAATGTTTTTTAAATTGCCTAAAATATAAATAAAATAGAGGATATTACATGCCCGCACGTGGATACGAATTTTATCTTCGAGTGTTTAAGTAGATATCTCACCAGTGAGCGCAGCAAAATCGTATCCACAAGCGGAAATGTAATATTCCGTTTATTATATAGACACCGATGAAATACCAGGACAACGATAATAAAAATAAATAGATGAATACAATAATAAAGTCCAATCCCTCGTCCATGCCGTGGGAGGTGGGAAGCAGGCAAAGTATGGAATTGCCAAACAGGGTGAAGTATGGTTGGTAGAATTCTACCTGGGCCGCCACGGTTGCCATGAAGGCCTGTTAGGATCAATCCAGAAACGCCTGCTCGCCAACGGGGCTCTGGTGAAGCTTGGTGGGCCAATCCCCCGCTAAGTGGATTACTAATGATTACTGAAAAATCAACAATTTGTAACTACCAGCGCGAATTTGGTTTGGAAGAGCTTTCTGAGAGAAGTGCAAGAATGACACAGGGTAGACAAACCCGCAAGGAATCTATATTGCCGAAGCTTCTGACTCCAAAGACGATAACAAAGATAGGGACGTGGAATGTAAGGTCCATGTATGAGGGAGGTAAAGCGGCTAACATTGCGAAGGAAATGGGGAACTATGGTTTAAGAGTATTATAAGTAGAAGGAAGTGGTCGTGGATCGGGCACAAACTAAGAAAGCCTAGGGAGAACATCACAAAACAGGCACTGCAGTGGAACCCGTCAGGGAAGCGGAGCCGTGGGAGACCAAAACATACCTGGAGAAGAGAAATGGA
>JAOEHV020360934.1:0-11067 GCA_025447995.2 Isaurus tuberculatus | reverse complement strand
TTCATTAAGGATTTGATCAGGCTATGACAGCCGGGAAGAAAAAAAGCAAGGCATGAGATAGTAACTGCACTTGGCTTATATATGTTCTCTAAAATATTGGAAGCAGCCCGGCAAAGTTGTGTTCACAGCTCTTCAATATGCCCAGTGCCTGGCCCTTAATCCCTTAATGAAACCCCTGTTACATCAAACTCAACTTTCCATTTTATATCTTTACTTTATTTCATAAGTTATAGCTAACATTTGGCTAATGGGGACTTGGATTATAATGGGGACTTGGATTACAATGGGGACTTGGATTATAATGGGGACTCAGTGGATTAGTAAAGAAACATGTTATTGAAAACAGTTTGTCGATCATCACAAGCAGTTTGCTAAACATCGCAAATAGTTTGTTGATCATCACAAACAGTTTGTTGATTGTCGATCACAGACAGTTTGTAGATCATCGCAAACATTCTGTTGTTCATCACAAACAGTTTATTGATCATCACAAACAGTTTATTGATCATCTCAAACAATTTGTTGATCATCTCAAACAGTTTGTTGATTATCGATCACAAACAGTTTGTTGATATTCTCAAACAGTTTCTTAATCATCACAAACAGTTTGTTGATAATCGCAAAAAGTTTGTTGATCATCACAAAAAAAAAACTGTCGATTTCGGAAACTGGTTTTGTTGTTAGAATAGAAAAAGAAGAAGAACTTGAAAACTCGCTCGATACCTTAATCTCAGCCCACATGCACATAAGACACGAGTACATCCGGGCTACCCGCCTGGCGGGAACGTGACTTACATGCACGTGCTGCAGTGTAACGGTTGTATAACAGCTTTAGGCTAAATAACTATTTTGGAAAATAAAATTCAAGGTCGATTCGTGCTCCAGGGTGACTTCCTTTTCCAAGCGTGAGCTGAACGACTTCAACACCGCCCAGGATTTTAAAGTTTCCGTTGTTACGGTAATAATTTTTCTGAAATTCTCTTAATGAGTTCATATTTTATCAACTGAATTTTGAAGTATTTTAGGAATAAATCCGACGGGCTTGAGCTCAGAAAGGATTATACTATAGTTTTGATGCTTTGAAAATAAAGTTTTAACTTTTATGTTCTTAAGTAACCGTATAAATGCTTTCTTTTTCCCAGAAAAAAAAATTAATACAAAAACAGCACTAATACTAGCCATTTGTTCGATCCTTCTAATTAATATTTTTAAAGCAAGAAATTAGGTTTGTCAAACCAGGCTTTTACGTCAAAACCTTTAAAATCCTGTAAGGGCAGAAACTGATTCGTTGTCGGCATAGTACACTTTTTATTTTAAGATTAAATACAAAGGACTATTTTAGTCTAAAAAGTCGGTAGAAAATTTAACTATTGAAAACAACGTCAGCTCCTACACTTCTTGCGGCGAGTACAATAAAAATTCACCCTTAATTTGTCTAATTTACAGCTTTGAAGGGCTAAAGGTCAGTGCTTACACTTATTAGGGCGATGATCAAGAATTATCAACCTTGAATTGCCCAAATAATAGAAGGACTAATACTTTAAAAGTCAACTCCCTACACTATTAATGTAAAATCGTTTAAAATGACTATTTACGGCTAAAATTAAGAGTTTTCAAGGTTGAACAATTTGCGAGTTCGTAATATAAAGCAGATGGAATTGGTGATCGATCTGAGAAAAGACCAAAGAGAGGTGAAAATGAAGGTTTTTTTTATTTTTTTATTTAACCCAAGCAAACACTTGCAATTTGCAAATTTATTTAAAAGGGTTGAAAATAATAATGCAATTTTAGAACAACCTAGGGCAGCCCTCGAAAATGCTCAAAAGGCGTTTATTACTTTCAACAAAAGCTAAAAATAGTTGAAAGCTAATTGCAGAGTGAACTTCCCCTTCGGTTATGGAAACGCACAAAAATAGAACAACAGAAAAAGTTCAAGTTTATGTTTTGCGGCATGTATATAAATACATTTATTCACATTAATAATTTATCTGGAAAGGAATTAGCGTTTGGAGAGGACCTAAGGCTGCTATAATTTTATTCTTTAAGTACATTTTTTAAAAGAATATCTTTCAATTGCTGTAATTTGCGAAACTTTAAGTTTATTTAAAGCTTAAACCCTGAAGTCGAGATTTAAAAAGATCATAATTTTTAATGTTGAAAATTTGAAATTAAATAAATCGTTAAACATTTCTTCATTCGACCAAATATAAACAAAACCAGCACTATAGTACTGAACCTATAGTCAGCGTAAAATTTGAGGAAAGATAAGAAATTTCAGCCTGGGCCAGATATTAATATTCTCATAAAAAGGGCATAAGAAACTAGATCGGCAGAAGCAAGGTAATTCTGACTTCCCGTCCATACAGTTTAAGTCAATATAAACTAATTATTACACATGGCAGATTATAGTTATAAAGTATTTATATGTGTTTATAAGAGACATAAAAATATACATAGTTATAGAAGAAAATATGGCAAACGAGAAGCCAGCATTTGGCAAAGAAATGCGTTTTTTTGCTACCAGGGGGCTATTGAATACAGGTTCCAAGTTAATTAGCCAATAAGAATACAGGGTTTGCAATATTCGCCTAGAAGAGTGATACTAAAGTTGTTTGTGTTTTCCATTTGCACAAACAAATCTATGACGTCATTGTGTACAATCTTGTTCTTTCTCGAATGAGCACAGATATAAATAGAAAAAAACCCAACAAAACTAAATCTAGTACTTGAAATTAATTTTGAAATAAACTTCTCGACGTTTCGGTTTTACCAGGGGAATGTTTTTAATCACGTGAAAGGAATCTGTCACGTGACTAAAAACCTCTTCCTGTACGTCATTAAGAACATTCTCCTGTCAAGTGACTATCATTCTCCTGAAGAAACATCGCAAATTTCGTTTTAAATTCAATTTCCAGTACTAGATTTAGTTTTGTTGTGTTTTTTCTTCATACATTTTTGTGCACCTACTAGATGGCTCAAGATCTGCACTTGGATGCAGATGAATAAGATTCGAATGTGGAACTTGGGGAAGCTTGTTGAGGAAACAAAGCGAAAAATCTTTTTTGGTCAATACAAGCAGTTTTTAAGAAGATATCGGTGTTCTAAAACACTCAGGAACAGTATAAATTAACATATCGTGCTAAAATTATCAGGGGATCTTGTTCCTCAAAGCACTTTTAAGATTCAAAACTCTTTGTTGTAATCTTATTAGAAACTGGCGCACTTAAGAACATGAATGGAAAAACTAAACTTATAAATATCATATTTTTGTTGCCAGCGCTTTATGCGATGTTTCTGTTAGATTACGTGTTTCAGTCTGCTTTCTTCCAGCGCAGAAATGCCCAAATAAAGCGCTTTATTCAGATCTTACATTTTTGCAGACGGCAGAGATTGAAATTTGAAAGTACAACTGATAACAGGAGAAGGGCCAAGACAGCCGCAACATCGCTTAAAAATGTTGAGGAGATAATTAGAGATGGTCTTTTAATAACCATCGCCTTGAGAGGCCCATTAAAGAACTTTCTTTACATTCATTGCGCAAAAGGAGAAGCAGATGATGTTTGGAGAATTCAATATCGCCCTCAGGAACTTTAAGGAAAAAGAAAAAAGCGCCAAGAAGAGCAATTAGGAGGGTAATAATGTGATAATGACCAAACAATTTGCCGCCAATGCTACCAATGCGGCAAAAGGGGAATAAAAGTATAAACTGTGTAGTCAAAACGAAAGGACAAGCAAAGTAATGCCAAAAGTGCTAGAACAGGTTCCACAACACCAAGTACTGTAGAATAAAAGAGAGAAGGGCGTTTTTGTTGAATATAAAAGAATCAGCACAGCTTATTTATGTTTAGTTTTTTACCCTGAGGCAAACAAAGTAGAGAGAGTAAGATGTATCAAATTTTTTGAGTTTTCAGATAGCAGATTGTAAACCAAAACCACCCCATGTGTCTGCAGAATTAGAAAAGCAAACAGATTCAGGGTCACGTAAACTAGATGAATGGAGACTATGTTGATGAAAGTTTGATTAATATACCTGGGTCAGATCTAAACATGGACAAACATGTGTTAAGTTAACGCGTGAACACAAGGTCTAAAATAACGGAAAACGGAATCACTTTTATTACTGATTGGTTATCGCATAGTCAGATTTGGAAGGTTCTTTGGAATTTATCAGGGAACGAACATTTGATCTCTTGGAAAAGTAGAAAGCAAAAACCTGTAGTGTATTGCCTTATTGTGAAGCAGACTATAATATTGCATTAGTATAAATGCATTTGAAGAATGCAAAAACTTAAATCACTTGAATACTTATGCAACAACAACAACAACAACAATTTATTGCGATATTCCCATATATATATACATGGTATTACCTAAAACGTTAATTAATATACATATAGCTAATAAAGTAAATGATAAATAATCTTTAAAAAATCATAACTGTTCTTTTTTTTTTTATCCATACATGTACAATCCTTAAGAGGAAGACAATGAAGTATACTTACACGCTTTTTGTTTTATAAGAATCAGTAACTTTCGGCTGAGGCTACGCTGTTCTTAACTTTTTGGCAATTTCATGATCAGCCTCAAATTGTTCTTAAAGTGTTCTTATTTCCTGATACTGAAAAAATGAAAAGGGCGGTTAGAAATGTTACTATGAACTTACATGTACATCTCAATCTGTGTACAAGGATTAAATTCTTAAATTTTCCTGATTAAAATTTCAGCTGTGATTGTTCTTAGCTTGTTCTTAAGTTTCGGGCAAATCTCAGCCTGGGTGTTCTTATAAAAAAAAATAGCGTGTATTCAAGGTGGCATTAACTAAGCCACAAATCTTGTAAGCCACAAAAGGTCAAAATATATCGATATCTACTAAGAAATTCAAGAAGGAACTGTGAAGTTAAGAGAGCGCTTCCTCCTTCCTTCCTTTGGAGACGAAAAAATTAGAGTACAAACTCCAAACTGTTGTCCAAACAGATGCAAGGTGTAGCTTTGGTTAGCAGACGATTTGGCATCCGTCCCTTACATATCAACTCCGAATAAAATTTCAAACATTCCTAAAACTCACTAAAACTAAAATTTCTCTAAAAAAATCAACTTTTCTGCCTTTTAAACCTCATTGAAAAATCAGAAAATAATGATTTACAAGTTCTTCTCGTTTACCAATTTGGGTCGCTATGATGGGGATTTGGACATTTTCAAATATTCAATGAGATATGAGCCCAAATGTCTCGAAATTAGACCAAAATGGCGGAAAAGGGGAAGCGTCCCCTTATGTTTTGTGTTACTAGTGAAGAAAACACAGCGGTTATTTTTACAAAACCAACCACGAAACTTAAGTTAAGAAAATTTACAGCCGTTTCCATTTACACATGCGTGCCGGCAGTTTGTTTACGACGTCGCACTTGGTTTTGTGGACGCCAATCAAACTTTGTTTGCCTCAGATCTTGTCGGCAACTGCTTTAAAAGAAAGGCCCACCAAAAACTAGTTTGGTGAACAAACTGCAGGACCGCACGTATTTTAATGGAAAAGTAGTCAGTTAAAAACTAATGTTTTCAACATGAAGAACAAGTTGGGTAGTTCAAGTTATTTTTGGAAGTTGTTACCCCTTGATATTTAAATTTTTATCCACAAAGAAATGTATGGAGTAAGAAGAAGGGTACAATAAATTATTGTTGTTATAAGAACGAGGCTCAGACTTGACGAAAATTAAGAACAATTTAAGAACAAGCTCAGGCTAAGGCTGAAAAAAAGTGAAAATGTTTTTTGTTGAAACTTTACTGAATCATTGTAGGCACTGTGGTCAGTAATCTGAGAGAAATGTACAGAGATCTCCTCAATGGCTTGTCGTTTTTTTTTTTGGTTTCTCATCATTGCAAACCGCTCACAGAAATAGGAGCAGAACGAATTGAGGCTGCTAAAGCAGCCAAAAAATTAAGAACAATGAGCCTTGACAAAATTTACTAGTTCCGTTATAAAAAAGCGCTTAGTTAGCCGGTTAGATAACATGATATGAGGAATGCAGCTAACGCCTTAAGGAAGTGTAAAAATGCCATAACTGATCATTTACAATTGTTTGTAAATATACAAAACAAAACTTTTCTAATAATGTTGTCTAGTTATTCTAGTTACTGAAATACCGTGTGCCGTATTATTCGCTGAGTTTCACTCATCACTAACAAAGAAATGTCGAGAAAAACTTTATTTCCACCTGAGTTTTCCAAACTGTGTTTTCCAGCTTTGGAAATGTTCTTAGCATGTATTAAATTTCCTGCATTTTTCAGGTCACGTTTTATCTTAGTCTAAGTATTGACCAGATTGCTAAATACCCCCTAACATCCACTTAAAGATCTTTTTTACTTGATAAGACATGGACTTATTTTATTTAAAGTAAAGACAAATAAAGACCGGAAGATTTAAAAGAAACGTTTTATCAACTATAGTCTTTTTAACTTGGTAGTCTTCTATTTTCGCGTACCTTTGATGTTTTCAGATAGTTTTTCCGTTATGCCGTTATTTTTTTAAAAAATGGTTTAGCCATGTGCTTTTCTACAGGATTGTTTTTGTCAATCCGTAGTTAATTTTGCTTGTCAGTGAATGGACATGATACATTTGGACTCTTGAACCTTGGTAGCACGAAGTATTGCGTGTGCTAATCGTTTTTGAGTCTATTAATGTTTGAGTTAGGATTAAGTTACAGTTTTTGAGCATGAAAAAAACCTCTAGCATTCGTACCGGATGTTTTATTCTTTGCTCTACCGTACTGACGAGTCCCAAATTGGACAAAACAACTGTCTACGGCGGAAACGTCATTCACCAAAGCATCTTAGTTAGGAAATACATAATTAGGACCTAGCATCTTTTGGCAAGGAAGTGCGTTTTTTTTGCTACCAGGGGGCTATTAAATACAGGTTCCAAGTTAATTAGCCACAGTGAGAATACAGGGTTTGCAATATTCGCCTAGAAGAGTGATACTAAAGTTGTTTGTGTTTTCCATTTGCACAAACAAATCTATGACGTCATTGTGTACAATCTTGTTCTTTAGCATCCAACTTTAGATCTCGAATGAGCACAGATAAATAGAAAAAAACCAACAAAACTAATTCTAATATATACTTGCAATTAATTTTGAAATAAGCTTCTCGACGTTTCGGTTCCTTCAGGGGAATGTTTTTAATCACGTGAAAGGAATCTGTCACGTGACTAAAAACCTCTTCCTGTACGTGATTAAGAACATTTTCCTGTCAAGTGATAAAAAAAAATTCTCCTGAAGAAACATCGAAAATTTTGTTTTAAATTCAATTTCCAGTACTAGATTTAGTTTTGTTGTGTTTTTTCTTCATATATTTTTGTTCACCAACTAGATGGCTCAAAATCTGCACTTGGATGCAGATGAATAAGATTCGAATGTGGAACTTGGGGAAGCTTGCTAAAAATATTCTGTTTGTAACTGGGTTTTGACATTATAATAAAAACTTTTATATATAAATAAAAGAACTGTTTCTTCTTACAAAATAGCTTGCAGAGAATGCCCAAAAACGTATATAGGCGAGTCTAAGCGAAAATTCAAAACTAGAGTAAAAGAACATAAAAAAGCTGTCGCACAGTTAGAGGTTCAAAAATCTGCCCTTGCTGATCATCACAAAACGACCGGACATGATATCTCTTGGGATGACGCAAAAATTTTTTGTACTTGTGAAAACTGGAGAAAAAGGCGCTTCCTTGAAGCTTGGCAAATTAACAAGACAAATAATGCCATAAATCGTGACGATGGCCTGAATAACTTTTATCTGTATAAAAACCTCGCATTATTTGTTTTTAGATCACTTCCCCTGAAGGATAGAGTTTTATCCGAAACGTCGGGACATTTTTAAATTGAATTTTTAAAACATTTTAACTGGAGAAACAGTTCTTTTATTTGTATATAAAAGTTTTTTATTATCATTATTAAGGTATTTCGAAAAATATCAAATAATTTCAGTTATTAGCGTCACAATATCGACATATCAATTTTCTATTGGGTGTGTTATCATCTACGCTAAGAATCACCGAGAACTTTCCCAATCATTTCTTGCCGAAAAAGCTTTTTGCAAACAACCCTTTCACGGTATAACCAAAATTAACCAATCGCGTTCCAAAGTTGTTCCAATCTAAACGGTAACTTGCCATCCTGAATGTTGAAAACCCATTGCAAAGTATAATTTTTTGTCTCCGTCACTTTGCACTGGCCAATCAAATGTCACTTGCTTGTCATCTACTGTCACTGACACCCTCAGTTTTTCATCCGCTATCACGTTTGCTTCAAATGCAATGGCTGTGCCTTTCTTAAACTGAGGTAACCTTGTAGTCATGCAAGTTCCATTCACAAAAACGAGTCCCTTCGAGTTTACACTAACAGCACCAGCACACTGTAAAACCTGCCGCGTGTTCTTAAAGTCGAACAAAACGGTCGCGAGGCCGATTCCATCACCGTTACTGGGATCTCCTGTTTCATCTATCTTAAAGGTAAGCGATGTACCCAGTCTGTAGCTCATTGTTTTGGATCTGAGTACCTTGGAACAGTCTGGGAACACTTTAGTGGCTGTTTTGCGGTGGTTACTGAGTTGATAAATCGGTAATCGATTCTCATTTACACAGTCCTCCATCGACCACTCTGAAAAACGATAAGTTGAAATGATAAATTTGTTACTAATACTTCTCCACAGATCGTATAAATAACCCAAGTGATTTAACCAGCACTAGGTTGAAATGATAAATCATCGCCGCATTCTTCAGATTACTTCACCTTACCTTCCTATTTTACTCACGGCGATGATTTATCATTTCAACCAAGTGTTGATTAAATCACGTGTTTTGCTCACCGGTGCATTTCAATACTACGTGAAACACGTGAAACACTTGATATTCAGCAATAAAGTTGTATCTTTAAATTTAATGGCTTTTTACCATTAGAAGGGTTGTCCAGATCTTTATTTATATCTGAGTTTAGAAGGTCGTTTGAATAGTTTTTATCTAACTTGTGAATTCTGACCTAATGTCCCTAATGCTAAGTCGATGCAAAAGCGCAAGGCAACCCAGTGTACGCTTTGTAAGCGTCTTGTTTATCACTTCAACCTAGGGTTGAATAAATCACCTGTATTACTTACTCGACGACGCACTTCAATTGTTTTTTTTAAACTATTCAACAAATACATATAAATAACTCAGTTACTTCAAAGGGCATAGTCACGATTCTGTGCATGATCGAAACTTGAGCCGAGATCTAACAATAGCTTTGTTGTTAGTCCAATCAAAATCGCCCAGCGAGTTGTATTGACGTTCCTCCGCTCCACAGGATGGTTTGACACCACAAAAAAGTGTTTCGATTAACAATCTTATGTAAGAAGAATTGCGGACCGTAGCAAAGACAAGGATTTTATTATTGCTATAGATTTAAGGACTGTGGAATGTAGACCTCCACTCTTCAATCAAACGAAAATATTCAGGTAAGAAACGAATTATTGCGGCTTTCAGTTCCAATTTCGATCAATTATCGCGAACTGTTATGCTATTCAGAATTTGCAGTACTCGCAAGCAGAAAATATTATCTTCTTTATACTTTTATTTTCTATCGTTTCCTTCAAAATATATATATATATATATATATATGCATTTCCAAGGCGAGGAGATGCGCTGCGAAGTCTGTGTCACTGGAGAATATCCCATATGATTTAAACAATTTCCAAGTCTCGTGGATTCTTGAAGATAACCAAATACCTTGGTGGCTCAAACGCCACATCATTTTGGCTCTTTTCTTCACTACAGAAGCACTGTCGCTGATTCTGAATCAAATCGATGTCAAATACTTTGAATTATATAACTTTTTATAGCAGAAAACAATAAAATAATACACAAAAAAGGTAATATGATGACTTAAGAAACAAAAAAAGTGATTCTGGGCATATGATGTTAAAGTACGAGAGAGATAATTTACGATTCATAACGGCAATACACCAAATTTCAGTCGTTCCGGGCCGGAACAGATTTTAGAATTTCAGATTTCCGGAGCATGCGCAGAACCACGACTATGACCTTTTAGAATCGAACAAAAAAAAAAAATCAAGTAACTCGCATAGCAACCCCGCGGGCTCAAATGGCTTCTTCGAAAAATTTTAAAAAACTAAATTTTCAAAAGGTAAAAATAAAAAAAGAGATATTCAAGACAATTTCAAGTTGCCAAAAAGGCAACATCTGATTATATACTTAATAGATTTTAAACGATGGAATGGAGGCAGAAAGCAAAAAAGTGAAGCAACCAACTCAGTGATTCGTGACCTGGCGTTGCTTATAAAAAGACGTCCATATGAAAACATATTTACATAAAGGTTCAACACACAAACTCTGTGAACAAGTTGGAGTTCTTCTGTAACTAGGCATTCCCAGAAAGCCCAGCTGATCCCACGGTGGAAAGAAATGAATATTTTAAGTAAATTATCCTCATGTTCGAAAGGAAGGCCCGAGGGCAATAGGGGGAGGGTCAAAGCCAGCGCATTCCCCCCATCCCCCACCAGACCAAAAAGGTCAGAATGATTTTATTTCGCAGACACAATCTCAATAATTATTTCAAATGTTAACTCATTCAAAAAGCAAAACCTTGAATCCAAATGTTTTTCATCCACAATTCAATTCGGAAGAAGCCAACAAGCTAGATGGAAAAAAGTTCGATATCTGTTGTCACATATTTTTCTCCTTTATGTTTAAAAACATTATATGTGGTAAATCAAAGACGACCTATTACGTTTTAAAATGTTTTAACAAGAGGTCCACTATTGAAGTCGGTTCACGACCCACTCCTAAAATGACTCATTGCATGTAATTGTTATAAAATTAACAAATAGATTCCATGTTAGCGTGCGTCTGTTCAGTAACAGATCACAGATGACGCCAAACTGTGGTGGGAACAAAAAAGTGGCACACGAGGCGTTAGCCGAGTGTGTCACTGATGTTCTTAAAACAGTTTGACGTCATCTGTGATCTATTACTGAACAGACGCACAAAAACATGGAATCTATTTGTTTTATATAATAAAA
>JAOEHV020360835.1:0-11068 GCA_025447995.2 Isaurus tuberculatus | reverse complement strand
TGTATCAATTAAGAGTAGAGACTGGCACTACAACCAAGTTACGTCACTTCCAAGATGGCCGCGCGCACACAAAAAAAATATTCAACTCAAATTAGTCCGTTTTTACCCTAATATGTATAATTATCAGTTTTGCAGTAAAAATAAATATATGGTAAGAGAGATTTTCAATTACTATTAGAATGTTTTACAGTGGAGGTTCCCTTTAACACTACAGAAACCGGAGATAAGAACCAGACTCGGTTGTAAAAGGTTTTGCTAGCTCTTTGTTTGTACTTATATATAAAGGAATACTAGTAATAAAAGCTACTTTGTTTCCGCGGGATAAAAGAGAATTTTGTTCTTAACATTCCACAGATGTTGCCTTCTGTGCGACATTTCACTGAATAGTTCAGTTATTTCAGTTTTTTGTTCGGCTGAATTTTTTTATTCCGTGAACCTGTGTCGTTTTTGTGACTTTTTGTTTTGTTGTTTGATTTTTCAGAAGACAAGACTCAGAAAATAAAGAAGGTATGTAGTTTTATGATAAAAGATTGTTTTGAAAAATTTAAATTATTTAAATGACATGAGTTTAAAAACAGCAAAAATTTAAAACTATCTTAATGTAGTGTCTCACACCTAGGATGAAAATCAGATTTGAATAGTTAAACTTTTCCATTTTTATTATGTCATTTGAGATTTATTTTACGATTTTGACTCAAAACTAGCATAATCGAAGACTTGTCAATGTTATTGTGACCTGCCCCATGGGACTTTTCAGGTTCATATTCCAAATTAATACGGGATAGTGTAGAGTAGAGTGTCTTAGATTGTCCGCTGCAGCGGCTCACATATATTTCAAACATTAAGAAATACCCTCAATGACAGACCACAACACCGGGATCACTACCCTGCTCTTTTCGATAAGTGTGTGGGTTCTTTTTAAGTCTCCCAATAGAGTGTCGGGAGACTGGACCTACGGTTTAACGTCCTTATCCGAGAAGACTTGAAGGTCTAACCATTTGCAGATGTTAGAGCAAATAAGACCCTGAGTGTTGGTCCGACCGGGAATTGAACCCGAGCCTCCCGCTCGACAGACTGGCACCTTACCAACTAGGCTAACCAGGCAGCAGTTAACCAGACTTCTAAGAGTAGGAAGGTAAAGTTTTCAACCTCTTGCCTATCGGGTTACTAGCTGGGGTTTACTTTTTCCTTTGCCTCACTTAGGTACATCCTCCTCACACCTTTCCAAAGCCAAAGATTAAACACCCAGGACTTGAACCAGGCGTATCCTACAATGGCAGCAAAAGCAGTAGCAATATTAAAGAGGAATCCGTCGCAATGCAGCAGAAGTCTGAACTGGAGATATCCTCGTCACATACCCTCGATAAGATTGATCATGCAACTAAGAAACTAGATTCAGGACTTTCGATTGCAGGAAATGTAGCTTTACCGGAAATGATTGATGGAGATAATAAACAGAGAGGGGGGGCTGGGCAACCAAAGTTTACTCCTCGAGCTTATTCTTATGCCCACCCACCTCCCCCTTCGTACCGAAAGGTCAGTAGTGGAAACAAAAGGCCCGTCAGTCCATTGGAAGGAAAAGAGGGTGTATCTAGCGAGGGGGGTAATAATACTGAAGGCGAACACCCAACAGGAAAGTCAGATGGTGAATCATCAGTGGATACTACCTACCCTCACAAACCCAATTTTGCATCTCTTAGTAAAGGAACAAGGTTGAGACTGTTGAAAGCAAGTCTTCAACAAAAGGCTGCGGAAAAGAAACAGCGTGAGAGGGAGTCTTTATCTTCACCTGTGACAACACCAGTGACAGAACACGCTCCAGTACAATTAGGGGTGCACCCAAAGGATCAAGTAAAGCCATTAGACCCAATGTGTGACGGAGTGGAGCCCCTGAGCAGTAGCAGCAGTAATAGCCGTAGTAGCAGTGCACATAGCAGCAAAAACGCTTCCCTAGACTCGCTACATCACGTTTCACAACAGACCCAGCCACCTTGGGTCACAAGAAAGCCTGAGGTACAGGCGCAGCAACCTCAGGATGCACCACAACCAAACCATCCCCCCTGGGTTCACAATAAGCCCCATGCCCAAAATCAGCATCCCTGGCTTCTTAAAGCTCCTAGTGCGCAGACTCAAAGAATACAGGACCAAAATCAGCGGCGTCACTATGTAGAAGATCAGAGTCAAAGAGGGAATAATAAGGGAATGTTGCATCAAACAGAAACAACAGTGGAGGTGGTTCAGGGGAAAGGGATTGTTACTAAGACACCTAAAGCAAGTGACGCCCCTCGCAGACCGTCTAGCTCTGACATCCGAGCACGCAGAGAAAGCGCAGAAGAAATGCGATTTGCAAGAGGATCTTATAACTCTGAAAGCAGTGACTCCTCTGACAGTGAGGGGGATGAAGGATTTGCTCTTAGTATGTCAAAAACGTTCGACGAAAAACTAAGGAATTTGCTTGACTTTAAATACTATAATTACGGAGTGAAGAACGAGAAAAGAGAAGAAAAAGATTTAGAAAAAGATGAGGACGCATCATCGATTGGCAGTGATACTTTGACTGGCAGTGAAGGCACACTTGCAAGGGCATCAACACTTAGTTATTCCTCACGAACGAGTGATCTTGGCTCGTGTTCAAGCCCTTCGTTTGGGACAGATAATTCAAGGGTGAGTAATTCGTCTTCTTCAGGATACGCCACAACCAGATCATCGGCACGAACTGAGTCAACAGTTAGCCAGGCAAGCGCTGTAGATGGTGATGAGAACGAGGCAGGACACATTCAGAATGTAAACTTACTCAGACAACAGTTCGAGGGTGAAGCAGGCGAGACACATCCACCTCCTTATAGTGGGCATGGGGGTGCAGCAAGGCCAGTATACCCTCCCCCTTACAGCGCACACTGGGGTAATCAGGGACATGTCGAGTTACCAACGGGAGAGCTAATGATTAATGTTACGGGTAGATCCCAAGAGAGAAGATTGTCTGAGGAACGGAGGTCGAAAATGGGAGTTATCCAAACTACAACTCCAGTTAATCTTAAGGAATTTACTGTGATGAAAAGTGGCCAGCAAAGCAAAGACTCAAATAATACCACGGTTGTTAAAGTGCCCAGAAAGTCTGCTCGCGATCAGGATTTGCAAGGAAACAAATCAGAAAAGAGCACTATAACTATTAATCAAAGAAATCCATTAAAGAGTTCAGAAAAAAATTCTTTTGATCGCCAGGGTAAAACAGCTGGCCGTGTACCAAATCAAAAGGTACAGCCAGCTACTGACCACACTGGAAAGTTACCAGGGGGGTCACGTTCAAGGCTAGCCGCCCGAAAGCACCATCAGATTCTACCATCAAAGGGTCAAATCCCTGGGACGTCCGCCAGTGATGGTGCCGAGGGCAATAGCCCATCACAAACGCAGAGGAAATTAGATCGAAATGCGCAACACGTTAAGAAACTGCTCGACGAAATGTACAGCGAGCGATATTTGAAGATGAACCGACAGCAGTCTGATATTTCAGGATCTGCCCAGAAAGCGGCCGCCATTAGAGCTGCGTCTCGCCGACGAAGAAAATCACTCGGCGATGAAAAACATGACTCAGTCTTAATAGCGACCAGGGTGGGTTCTCAGTATGGCGATGAATATGATACAGAACCCAGTTTGCCCGCAGATTCAAACAATATTCAACACTCCGGTAGCGGGACAGTGCATCGTCCAAAACCTCCCATTCGTTCGCCGGTATCAAAAACTGCTATTCTTCGAGCTGAGCACTCGACAGCGTACAGAAGATAAATAAGATTATTATATATCAAGTGTCAAAGTTCATTTGTTCTAGTATCTTTATTGGCTAAAAGAGGATCACGTGAAAGTAGGGAAATTCCATTGTTGCCCGCGAAAAGGTCTTCGGGGTCATTAATAGTATTAATGCCCCGGGTAACAATAACCGGAAGTCATACATACGTCACGTGAAAATCCGGCCTTTGTACCTAAAGTTTTTTTCCAGTGTATTTTTAATTTTGCCAATTGAATTTTCAAAAACAATGGAGGAAAAGGAAAACTTACCTCCAGATTTTTCCAACTTGTTAAATAATAAAATCGGTTTTGTCTTGTTCACTGTTTTTTTGTTCACTTTGACACTTGATATGATAATATATCACTTATTTACTGATCCCTCGGGAAAGCAGTATGTTTTGTGATCCCTCGACCGAAGATGTTTCCCTCGGCTTCGCCTCGGCTCCTATGGAAACATCGGTTTCGGGATCACAAAACATACTGTTTCCCTCGGGCCCAGTAAATAAGTGTTAATTAACTCCTACTTAAATCATGGAGAATGAAATAATTAACAGAGACAAGATGGAAAACAGCGTCGTCGCATTCGTCTGTTTATTACGAAAAAATTTAATTTTATTGGTTGTATTTTATTAATAGAATCTAAAGTATTTTTGTAAAGGACATAAGGCGAAAAATAATTTTCTTTCTAACTTTTCTAAAAAAATAGTATCAATATACGATGAAAAGATCGGCAAACAGTTTTTGGTCTGTGGAAATTGCTGTCTCGTTACCGGTGTAAAACCGACTTAAATAATTCAAGGACCCATATAGGCAATATTTCTGCGCGCTTTAGTGATAAATTCAACACTTGTCTATCAGTTTTTAATAGGCGAAGATTTTAAAACCGTAGTTTAGTTCGAGTCAACAAAGTAAACGGTCGCGTTTTTAAGAAGCTTTTAGAACTATAGAAATTCCGTATTTCTGATAAATGGTAAGGAAAAACTAGTTTCAATTAAAATAATTGACGATCCCTAGTCGCATTTAGCTTCGGTTACGCCCTATTCTTTTTAAAACAAATATTAATAACTGCAACTTTTCTGAATTTTTAAAGGAACTTTCAAGCTTCTATATTTTTTTAGTGTCTCAGAAATTAACTTTACTGAAAACAGCTTGTGAAAAAGGGAAAAAGTTTGGAGTAAAGGTCACATTTTATGTGCATTACATTTTGATACTAATCAGCTTTATAATAATAATAATGTATTGAAGCGCCAGAAATGAAGAATTTAAAATGTATTTTTATTAAAAAAACGTTTGTGTTACTTTAATATACTAAAATGGCTGTTTTCGGAACTATATATAGATATAATTACAATGCTTAACTACAGTAATTTGTAAATAGCTAGGAGAAATGCTAACAAAGTTATCACGAAATATAATTTTACATACCTTAGATTGAATTAATATAATGATTTCAAGTTAATAAGTTTGTTATACAAATTTTGTAATGCAGTATTACTGAGAAAACTGAAGAATTAAATTGGGCTTCCAATTAACACTTGACAACTGTGCTATTGTTGGGGAATTCAAAATAGCTATGTGTTTCCGTTTTTCCTAGATTTTTGCCTCTTAAAAAAGGTCATTTAGGAAAACTGAATCGCTTCTTTCGGGCGCTTGAAATTCTTTTTAAAGAATGAGCTGGTGACTAGCTAGTGACTGGGAAATTAAATTCATTTTTAAGAATGTTTTTTTGTTTCCGAATTAGTGAGGCCTTTTTCGACATTCCATCATGGGCTCGTGGATCTCAAAACAATAGCACGTTGGGCATCCGGCCTTGATCACGGGCTGAGTCTGTTCGTGCTTGAAACACAACGCCCCGAAGTGTTTTTTGAATCGTTTTTTTCTTTTTCATTTTAAATAGCCCTCTCCCCAAAGTTAAGATCTAAACTGGTAGAAAGCAACCAACGTGTTGAGTTATTTGAGTTGTGCTTGGATAACTTTGGGTGTCATGTCTTCCGTCAATTTACCGTTAACATCCGTTTTTCTGATAACGTCTTCGGTTTTGCGGGCAGCCGCTGTGTCACCTGTTGTAACAATACAGTAAAATAGTAAATCATTTTCTCACTGGTTCCCATGGAACTTCGGAAGTAAATTTACAGCTTTGACCGAAACGGAAGAACCTTTAATGTTTTCTGAAAAGCCAGTACATTGAAATGTCACTCCACTACCGGTACTGTTTTGATTTATTTTGAATCTTATTAAGTTATTTCGTAAGAAGCTAACGAGATAAACCCCAATCACCGTCCTTTCACTTCAATTGACATTACCCATTTCTTGCATTTTTATCGACATTGATCTTCCGCTTTAATAACTCCCTAAAAGAATTTTGGTACGCGTTCAGTGCAGCAATTTCAACTATCAATAATGCCAACTTATCGGAAAGCCCGGTTACTCGTTATTGATTCAAGCTGGCGCCGCTTCTCGAACTGGTTCGATACACATACACCGTTTTTTTATAAGAATGTCTAAATTTTGGACTGAGGCTGAATGTTCTTAAGTATTTCTAGGTTTCAGCCTCAAATGATCTTAAATATAATGCTAGTATTATTGCTTATTTATCTTTTTCTAGAGCACAAAACCAACCGGAAGCAAAATTATGCCTATCAATTCTCCGCGATGCTATCGTAATTGGCCAGAAACAAATATAAATAGATTTTAATAAATGTATCAAAACAATGTTCTGTTGCACATGCTTTTGTAGCCAAGTCGCTAATTATTTCTATGATCAATCTAGTATTGTAAAATTTCCAAAACAAATGTTCTTCATCATTCCTCAACCTCGGGTATGTTGTTCTTATGTTCTTAAATTTTGAGCAATTTTCAGCCTAACGTTTTTATGAAAAAAAAAGGTTCTTATAAATAAAGAGTGTATAGCAAAGGTTTGATGCTCAAGCTTGGGCTATAAACAAAACTCGAAAAAAATATACATGATTATCAGTGATGTTTTCATGACTGCAAGGTATGAAATTAAGGGCACTTTAAAGATAACTTGGAATAAAGTTATTCTGGTCCTATGAAAAACCTGTTTAGGCTACATTTTATAAACTTTTTTATAAATATTGCTAAGGTTCACATATTCTGATAATATTATTTGCCATAATTCAGGCATTAAACTAGCTGGTAGTTTAATCAATCAAAGTTCAACGTTTTTACTAAGCTTTGAGAAATGTAGATATACAGCTATAAACACGATCAAAATATGAAATATTAACATAAGTAAAAATAATTTCTATTAATATCTACATTAGTGTTGTAACAGCCTATCACAATCTGTGTCACTTATCGCCGTAAACAAGTTAGTTTGACAGACACTGAAGCGCCAACACTCGATCAATATCTAAATCGCCCTTAAACATTTTAAGGAAAATAAATTCTTATTCTGGAAGGTACATGTTTTCTTGAAAAGGTTAGAGAAAATTAAGGCTGAAAACACAAGTTTCTTTTAAAATTTCTATGATAAATTTCTCATCACCTATAGCTAACCGCTTATTAGAAGTAAAATAATGCGATAAATTACAGCAAATTATAAAAGCACCTGAAGATGGTTGAGTGAACCGAAAACTTTCATCTTTTTAATAACTTTTAACTTTTAATACGTACTTTTTAGCCTTATATATTTTTAATAATTTTTTATTGAGAATTCAATTTTTTAAAAAGTTTCTGAGAACCAATGCAAATTCCATTATTCGTACAGAGAATCAAACCATATAAGAACCAATTAATACAGCGATAAAACTGGAAAAGAACAATAGCCTGATCAAATTTTTACTTGTAAATTATGTAAAACTTTAAAACTTTTACTTGTAGATTATGCAAAAAAGAATAAAATATTTTGCCAATTCAAATGTACACGGTGGTAAAGAGAACAGATTAATGTGTAAACCTGTGAACGTTATGCAAAATGATAATTTTCAACTCAAATTTGATTAATAAAACAAAAATTTTGGCAACTTTTGTTGACTGGCTTGATGAATTTAAAGCTTGAATCAAAAATTCGATTTCATTTCCAAATGATTTTGTGACATTGGGTGAATAAAAAAATTCTAAAGCGAAAACCTGCCGGTCATTCTTACGCCGGTATAGCTGTTTAAAATCCTCAGATGACTGTGATCACTAACTTCACGTAGGATGTTGAAATGTTTTGGCTTGAGTAATTTACAGGAAGTTGCAAAAACTACCACCTGCTTTGCACGAGTAAACTGTGGCTGGCGTTTTTCCAGAGTCCAAAAACGGTAAAACTTCGTTCGTTACCAAACACACAAGTAATCAACCACTAACTACATTTAAGTTTTATTTTTCATTTTCATACCTTAAACTTTGTAACAAGGGTTTTTTGCTGTTGTTTATGCGTTTGAAACAAATTCAGTACGTATTTTTAGTAACTTATGACCCGCGTTACCCATTTTTGTCAATGGCGACTAACAGGTGTGTTACTATATTCGATTTCCCAGTAATTTTAAAGCCCAGACTGACATTCAGTCAAACTGTCAATTTCACCATCCATTACATTTGAAGTGCATTTAATATATTCCGCCCTTGCTCGAGTAAAGGATATTTACTCAATAAATTTAGAAGCATAAATTCATTTTGTGTCGTTTTCTGTCGAAGCTGTCAACATTAAACAACAAAGGCCTTTGTTGTGTCAGTTAAGACTCGACCGTTGTTGTTATTCTTGAACTCGGCGTTTCGAGATCTTTTAGGATGTAAATCCAAAGAATTTTCCGCTACACAGTTGCCACGACAGTTCATAGAGTCAGAGATGAAGGGTAAGCTTGATAAGTATTATTTTTGTACTTCATGGATATCTTATGCTAATGTAAGTATTTTAAAATGACTGAGTAAAGTCTAAAGAAACTTCGTTGTATATTATTGTAAATTTCACCTTCAGTCAAAGAATTAAAAATTAAAACGACCTGCCTATAAACTTGTCAAAAACTCGATTATTCATTCGCGGTTTCATTGCCGGTCCTAAAAAAATCTCTATACACTTGCTTGAATAATTCTAACGCCGTACGCCATTCATTTTTAAAAGAACTGCACAGTTGTGAATAGTAAAACTTATATTTAAAAAAACTTGAATACATAATTTCTTGGCCGCAAGGCTTTTAAGCCGGATATTGAAAATAAGGCACGCATAAGAAAGTTTAAAGCAAAAAACGAAATTACTTTAGCAAAACGATTTTCATTATGTTTGTCTTTCTTGTTAGCTGCCTTTTACCTTAACCGACAATTAAAAACTCATATAGTTCAGTTTTGTCTGGGATTGGAGGTAAATATTACAGATATGGTTTCATGATGTCGTAGAAAAAACGTGACTTGCATTTGACAAACTTTTTCTGGTCCTAAAAACCCACGCTTTTAAACTATCAGGAATGGTCTACAGATATTGTCATTCGCTTTAAAAGCAACTTTTTTACTGTCGAAAGGATGTGTTTGAGAATCCAGTTGGGATTCGTTTGGTAAATCTAAAAAAATCTTCTTTCAAATCTAACGTTTCAATAAAGCTTCTTATAAAATTCTTTTTTTCATTATGAGGTCAAAAATATTCAACTGAAAACCATTAGTTTTTTTTAAACAATTGCTTAATCTAACTCTTAAAAAGTACTTTTTTTAAAAAACCATTTGAGCTAGTGGGCTATTTTTACGAGTGATTTGACTTTGTACAAAGAACATGTGAATGAATTATAGAGGATAACACAAGGATGCATGTAGATACAAGTTTTATCTTCGAGGATTGAAGAAATATTTTACAGTGGAGCGTAACGAAGGGATGATATTTTTTAGTATACAACTATAAGAAAAATTAATAATTTTTTTTTCAAGCGACTCGAAATACTCAGTTTAATACGTAACAATATTAAATGGAAAAAGTAATTGATGAAGAATTTAAATTACCGAACAATAAAGCTTGGCGAAGAAGTTATGGTCTTTTCATATATGAAGAAAACAGACTTAAAGAATAAGTAACGATGTTTTATCGATAATCTGGCAGATATCAAATATCGAATAAAAAAAGTGCGTAAGACGATGATGATTGTGTGCAGGTTGAACAGTTGCCCTATGGAGATGTACTAACGATCAAAACATGCATTTACTTGACACAGACTTTAGGGCGATGAGTATAATAGTTGATATTTTTACGTCAATGATTATTATGTTCAGTCAATGCGTTTATAAATTTATTTGGAAAATATGCCCGGAAAAAGACTACAACTAGTGGGTGGTCATTCAGTCATTCACGGATATTTTATTTCCTAATGCAGCATCGATCATCCAGTATACTTATTTGGCCTTCTTTTAATTCTGTGTTGTTTTAATTCCTTCTTAGCTTAACATTTATGAAATTATATTCGTTCATGAAAAACAGAAGTAAATACAGATAAATTTTCAATTGAGAAAACGTGCCACTAAACATATTTTGTAACTTACCCGCCGGATACTCACCAACAAACCACATAATCCCGTTGACAAACGGCTTACAACGGAAACCGAATTAATTTCTTGATGGAAATAATTTTCAGTTGGTCATGGTGTTAAAGGAAATCGAAAACGTAGGTGCGGCCGTGAAAATGTTTAATCGCCAATTTTCAATTCCTTAGCTAGAAATGTTCGATTTCTGTTACCTGTTAATATGGTGTCAAAGAAAATGTCCAACAAGCTTCTGTCTGTTTTTCTTAAATGTGTTTCAACGTATCTGTACCTTGACTGTCCTTTATTATCTTATTGTTTTGGGTAAAACTCGTATCAGACGGCAGTTTTCTGGAGAAAGTTGAGATTATTTCGTTCGATACCGCATTGATCTGATCCATTTAAATTTATCACTAAAATTAAACTGCGTTTTAAAAATCTTTCCTTGATTGCTGGTTTTTTGGAAAAAATTGAGAGATTTGGTAAAAACATGGAGAAATAGGGGAACTCCCAATAAAATCGCGAAAGTTGAAATATCTGCAACCAACCCAACTAAACGAAAGTTCTCGGATAACATTCATTATAGAAAACAACTTTGGCATTACGTAGTATTGTTATAATTTATATAGTTTAACAAAAAAACGGATCAACAAGACAATTACTGACCCAAATGAAAGCTCGCTTTGAAAGCTTTGCTTTGCTCAAAAAAAGATCTGTGACGCTTGAGAGAAGCGGACGTGTTCTTAACTGCTCCCGCGAAATTCAAATTTCTTAAGATTCTTTCCCTGTTATCATGCCGGAGCATAACCAGAGGCAATTATCCAAACATGAAAAGAAACTT
>JAOEHV020360730.1:0-11068 GCA_025447995.2 Isaurus tuberculatus | reverse complement strand
GGAACACTTTCAATCTTAGGGTTAGGAGTTTCACAGTGCTCGGAATTCCATCGGGAACACTTTCAATCTTAGGGTTAGGAGTTTTGCAGTTCTCGGAATTCCATCGGGAACACTTTCAATATTAGGGTTAGGAGTTTTGCAGTTCTCGAAATTCCATCCGGAACACTTTCAATCTTAGGGTTAGGAGTTTCACAGTGCTCGGAATTCCATCGGGAACACTTTCAATCTTAGGGTTAGGAGTTTTGCAGTTCTCGGAATTCCATCGGGAACACTTTCAATATTAGGGTTAGGAGTTTTGCAGTTCTCGAAATTCCATCCGGAACACTTTCAATCTTAGGGTTAGGAGTTTCACAGTGCTCGGAATTCCATCGGGAACACTTTCAATCTTTGGGTTAGGAGTTTTGCAGTTCTCGGAATTCCATCCGGAACACTTTCAATCTTTGGGTTAGGAGTTTCACAGTGCTCGGAATTCCACCGTTAACCTTTTCGATTGTTAGAGTTAGAAGTTTTCTAGATAGTGCTCGGAATTTTAACATTACCAGTTTCAGTCGTTAGGGTTTGGTTAAAGATTTTGTTTGTTGATTTCTGTGTTAATGTGTGACTAGTCAAGTTAAAGCAACCACTGTAGTCAAAAGACAATCTCAGCTCGATAAGAATCTCAGACCGCCACACCGGAGGCGCCAAAAATTCTAGGGTAGGTCCTTCTGGAAATGCACCGATTTCTTAAAAGATGGACATAAGCCTTCTACTAAGGCCCTAAGAAAGGCAGCTTTTAAAGATGAAACTCAGAAATAGGTAGCATATTCATACCCTATGTAGGCACTTATTCTTGGGTGCTTAATACAAAGGCCGCTTATTAATTTTTTGATTTTTTTCCAACCCCCCGGACCTTATTAAGACCCCCCCCCCCGCTTATTATATTTCAGAATCGAATAGGATAACCTATACCATTGTTCAACATACTTTCCTTTTTTTATCTTTCTTGTCTCGAAAAGGCATCGAATTGTTTGCTGTACAAATTAAAGGCGTCTATAATACGAATAATTAAAGGAATAATTCGAAAACTGATTCCAAACATATTTAAGAACTTGTTTGACTAGTTGATTTTTTCTTTTTACTTCATTTGTTTTTTATGTATAATTTCACTTTAAAACTTTAAAACTAGAAGGCAGATTGTTAGTATTTAGTTACTAGCGCTAGCCTATGCTCCAATTCATCCGCAAACAACATCCTGCCAATAGTTTGGCTTCCCTATAATAAATCCATAGGGCACCATACAGTTTGTATTGTGTGCTGCTTTTCCCCTGCGCGAACTCTTTAAAATGCTGAAAACATTCCCTTTGTAACTGGGTTCCTTGAATGATATTTACAATGCAACCTTCCCTCTTCTATTCTAGTTGTGGTTTGCTGATTGCTCCCCAAGACTCGGGTGAGCCGGCCTGTGGTGGTCTAAAATTGTCATCCTGCTGAGACTGTACTTTCAGTACCATGGCTGCTTTAATTTGACTAGTCAAACATTAACACAAGAATAAACATTTATAGTCCGTACCCAAATCCTAACTTATACTCCGATAGATGTTAAAATCCTAACAACAACTGAAAGTGTCAACGATCGGAACATCGAGCGGTGCAAACTCTTAACTTTAGGACCCATTTATATCGAAAAAGTTGTCCCGGGACGTGGGATATTTCACTCAACCGAGTTACTCGGGGCGAGACAACTTTTCATGCATTTCTCTTCAAAACGCAGCCAACCGTTTATATGACGTCCCGGGACGAAGGGTTGTCTCGGGTGCCAGAGATAACTCGCCTAGCCGGGGCGAGATATCTCTTCAACCCGAGATAGCTTTTTCCATATAAACAGTTTGTCCCTTCTGCCCAGGACAACTCGAATGTTGATGCTTAAAATTTCTCGCGTTTGATTGCTTGATATTTTCCATGTAAACACACCGGTTCAAAACCTCACAGGTCAAGTTGTCCCGGGCATGCGTAGTAGTCAAAATACAATCTCAGCACAATGACAATCTCAGATCGCCACAGCAGCAAGCAAGCCAAAACAAGAACAAAAAAAAAGTACAAATTTTCACCAATTAGAGTAAAATACCCGTCGCATAATTTGTTTCCATTCGTTTTTCCTGAAGAAGGATTGAGTTTTATCCGAAACGTCAACGGGACATTGTAAGAGATTTACTTTAAAAAATTAAAACAGCAAAAAGCAAAAACTACCCGAACTCAACTCCGCGGTTTGGTCAGAACCTGCACGCATGCGCACAACCAGCTTCACCCGAGTACCTACAATGCAATTAAGTAACTGGAGCACCCACCGCATGCATGTGGGAGCTTGGTTGGGGTATGCCAGACACACCTCAGGCAATGCGTGCGCGTGTGGAGAGAGGATCCATGAAAGGACCTAGGTGGTTCAAAAATTACACAAGGTAAAAAAGCAAAAAACAAAAAATTTGGCTTTTTGCTGTTTCCTTAAAAAAATTAACTTTTGTATTTTAAAATTAAACGCTTTTGTTGATACTCAGGCTTGATCAGTAGTCTCAAGAGGTGAAGGTAGTACGACATTTTTGGAATCTTAAAAAATTAATTCTTGTAAGTTTTTTCAGACAATCCCGGGTGTTTTGAAAACGAGGCTTTTGAGTTTGGCAGAGAGAAACTGGTGCCTATTGTGCTAAAAATTTGGCGCGAATAATTCTTGTCGACTTTTGTTTCCTGTGGAGTGTGGTTGTGTGTTTAGTTTAAAATGAAGTTATCTGGTAAGCAAAGAAAGAGAGAGGAGAAGATAAAGAAAGATCTATCTAGCTCCCATCGGCTGTTAATGTACAAAGAACCTCCGGTCGATAACATTTCCTTGGAAGATTTTGAGGAGTTTGCCATAGAGCGACTGAAAGGTTTGTTGTTGTAGATTGATCCTACAAAGCAGTTCTAGTCAGTAGTGAGCCTTAATTGAGTGTAAACATTTCTAAAGAGGACTGCATCAGGAGATTTAAGAGACGGTGCAACCCTTATTTTAATTGAACCTTCTGGTTTAACTTTCATATTCAACGAACTTGTTGGTTAGTTAGTTAGATTTTCTACCAAACACAAATCGTGTACAGTACTGTAGTTGTTTAGACTTGATAAACCAAATCGTTCACTGGTTCAAGTTAAGTGGAGCTATTCAGATCCTGTCAGTTTGCTATTAAACTAGTTAGTGGATGCAAAACTACCAAACTCTACATTGTTCTATCATGCTAATTCTATTGAGAAACTCAATCATTACAAAGCCTGAAAATTTGTGTTAAAACTTGTCAATATTTTAGCTCTTTCTTTTTCTTTCAAAAATAAAATTACTTTTCCCAGAGATGCCCTGGCTTACAAAGATCAAACTGCAATAATATCCTAGCAAGGGGGATTCAAAGACTCTCAGATGTTTAACACTACAGAAATCAAAGATACTGCAATTACCTCAGCCCAACGAACCATGAGGCTTGTAAAAGAATATAAAAAGAAAAAATATACACTATAATCATAAATATTTCTTTCTTATTCAGTTTTTTATTTCTATTTGTAAATAGTAAAATGATAATCATTAAAAAATTTAACAAAAGAAAGTGAGCAAAACTGGTAGTTGTATTATAGGATACAATCAGATAAATTCTATTTTTTTTTTCACTAAAGTCAAACTCAAAATGCTATGTTAACTTTAATATCCTTTCCTTTCTCAACAGTAAAATTTAACCCTCAAAAATTTTTTCAGTTCTCAGGGATGTGGAGACATTTGGAATCCGTTATAAGAAAGATAGTGAAGAGTACACTAACAAGTTGATTCACAGCTTAAGAGATTTTTTACCAAATGCATATAAAGTTACTGTGCCGGTGAGAAAAACAAATAAAGATATCATTGTTTTATATCATTGATAATAATATTTAATAGGCAATGTGGCTTGGTAATTAGAGGTGGGGATTTTTAATACGGTTGACCCAGATCCAAATCCCTGACCCTGGCTACTAAATGGATTTGTCCTTGGTGATCAAATTCACCATGCTTTGTAAATAGCCAACTGGTTTGCCTCCTATCAGCTGGGTTTCTTAATTGGGGATTTTGGCTACAACAACTGAAAAGTCCCTTTCAAGGAGTTGTCAATAAGTATTTTTCTTTCTTTCCTTCTTTCTTTCTTTCTTATATAATAATCATAGAGTTGTAAACTATTTTTTGTGATGATAAAACTTCAGATTTTTAGGTTCTTTAACTACAAAAAAGTTATATGATTTAAGAAAAAGTTATGGTACAACACTTGAAAATGAAGTGGCTATTTAAATGTTAAGTTTTTTGTTTTATTCTAAATGAAGACACAAAACAACCATAATAAAATGAATAAGTCAATTTATTTTGTGAAATCATGGGCAAAAAGTAGCCACTGCAATTTGCCAGGTTTTGAAAATTTATATTAAAGCACTAAAGTTGATGCTAGTATTATGTGATTGCTTATTTTTAGATCTTTGGCTGCTAGACGCCATTGTGTTTACTGTTGTTAATTATTGATTAAAGTACTTTAAATACATTACTTAAAGTACTCAAATAAAGTAAGTAAACACTTAAGATGTTTATGTTTGCTCAGTTGGATTTTCGAGGTAAGGGGTTAGTCCATGGTTTTGGTCAGATTTTGGGTCATTTTCGAGGTAAGGGGTCAATTTTTTTTTTGAAAGAAGAAAAACACCTAAATATTTTCTCTCAATTAATGTATATTGCTTCACTGTTACAGGATGAAGATAAAAAGAAACTTTCACAATATCTAGAAGATAGAAGAAAGGATATAAAGAAAGATATCATTTCACATTTTATTCTTCGTCTTGCCTACTGTAGATCGTAAGTTACTGCTGATCACTGTATGGTTTCCAAGGTGTGATCCCTGTCGATTGTGTCCAGCCAGGAATTGTATCGTGTAAAATTTTAGTTACATTTTCCTCAGATTAAACACCTTTTTACCAAGAAACATGTCTAAAGATCCCGGTCCTTTAGCGTTCCCATACGAGTCATTCTAACCGCGGGAAAATTGAAGTATAGTCAGGGTGGAAGGCCGTGGATTTGATTTTGAAATTATCTAAAATTTTCTATAAATACAGGCGTCCGTGATGAATATGCTCCTGCTGAAATTGATTCCTAGATCTATGTATTTTTAATGTGCAAATGCACTAACATCTGGGCGTTAAGGGCACAAAATGTAACATGCGAATCTCTGGTCTAGAAACAATATGATGTGTGGATGATGATGTCCTCAGTGAAACCTTTTCAATGCAATAAATCTGAAGTTTTGTAAGAAAATGAGATAATTACTGTAAAAATTTTTTAAAAAGTTTTTAATTTTTCTTTTTAAAGTTTATGTTAAGGCCCATACATTTTAGCGAATTTTCATGACCACTAGATCATGTATCTTTAAGATAAGATTTCCTGTCACAAAGCATTAGAATGCAGCATTTACATCAGTTAAATATGAAGTCTATTTTACTGAGGAGGGGGGGTGGGGGCAGGAGGCACGGGTGGGGGTAATGGTTGATGCTGGTTTGTATCTTAAAATTAATTCTGGGCTCCTAAAAATATGACTTGGGCTCCTAACTTTCAATTTTAGGAGCCCAAAGGACTCCCCGAAATTTTTGTTAGGCAGCAGCCTTGACAGTACTTAATGCTGATTTTAATAAACCTAGAGCTGATTTCATGTTTTTGTGAATCCACTCATAGTATGAGAAATGTTCATAAAATACGATATGAAACTATGCAAATCAGACAGAACTTGTTAGTTCAGTTTCAGTATTGGTATGATTATCGACTGATTAATTCCATCATTTCTATGTAGAGAGGAACTCAGAAGATGGTACTTAGCACAGGAAACGGAACTGTTTAGGTAAGGAAAGTGTAAGTAACAGTAAAACAAGGTGATGAATCAGTCAGGCTATGGAGTAATCATTTTACAAGGTGATAATTCAGTTAAGAAGGGGGTGAGGTGAGTAATTTATCAAAAGATGATAAATCAACTAAAATGGAGATTGTGATGAGGTGTACCAAGGTTGTAAATTAACAGTGAGTTGGTTTCAAGGTACAACAGGGTGATAAATAAGTTACCAAGGGGATGGTTTTGAGTTCTATCAAGTTGATATATCATTTATCAAGGGGGTAGAGTTGAGTTATAACACGCTGATAATTCAGTTGTCAAGTGGTTTAGATTGAGGTATAACAAGTTGGGTTGGGTTGAGGTAAAAAGCTAAATCCTCTTCATGAGCCAAGTGGCCCATAAGGCCAGCTTTTATTTCTGCATGTTAAGCGGATGAGACTTCCCTTGGATGGGGCACTTATCCGTCGCCGGTTAGCTGAAGCTGGTGCTCATCTACTGACCTCATAAGGATGGACTAAGCTTAAGTAAACTTTGGCAGAAAAGAAACTCACACAAATGTTAAAATTTTGGAAGAGCTAGGGATTTAACCTGGGACCTCGTGGTTCAAAGGCAGAGATCTTACTAACTATGCAACAGCGCTGGTTGGGATTGAGGTGTAACAGTTTCGATTGGGTCGAAGTAAAATGAGGTTACTAAGTAGTTAAAACAGTTCTGAAGGAAGGTGTTTGAGCTGTTTTCATTTCTTTAGGTTTCGATTTGTTGAAGAAAGCAATGCAGATAAAGCAGGAAAAAGTACTGTTAGACAAGTTGATGAATTTCTGAAAGAAAATAATCTTCATTATACACCAGTAAGTCAGGTTATTATTTCTTGTAATTGGCCATGGCCATAAGGGAATCTTTGATGGCGTTACTGCTTAGAATTATTGTTTTTTAGCATAAAAATTTATGTAGTTAATGAACAAGGGCATTTCTTGGTGATTCAGGTATATGAAAGCCATTGTAGCAGACTATCTAATGAATGCCCTTCACTGTTTTTAAAGCCCTGTACTTGTAAAGTGCTGAGAGATTTAGCTGTAATAAGCACTCAGGCGTTTCAATAAAGTTTGAAGTACATAGGCAGCCAGTTTGGGTAGAGTAGGTGATGGTATTAACAAGAACCGTAAAGCCCCTTTTTCTAGGGAGGAGGAGGGGGGGTTTGGGCGCATGCTCTCCCAGAAAATTTTGAAATCTGGAAACTCTGAAATGCTATTTCCAGCGTTCTGGGAATCAAATTGTGTGTAAAAATAAGGACAATTTTTTATCACCAATAATGTTTTTTTGTTTATTTTTTACAATCATACTGATATCTAGTGATGTAAGCTGAAAATAGCCTTTTGGATACATTTCTGGAATTTAAATGCCACAGTCAATGAAAACAATGAAGTTGAACAAAATTACTATTGAAATGTGGCAACTAAAATCACTTAACTACAAAGTCAGTTATAAGTATCTTTCTTTAATTACGGTTTCAATTTAGGGAAAAAGTAGCCGACGTCTCTGATTGAAGTAGCCGACGCTCTTCATCAGACATCGGTGCTTATTGAAAGCACTGAGCACTATATAAAAATGTTATTATTTTTATTATTTTTTTATATGAAAATCCTTGGGTGCATAATTTTTATGAAGTTTCTAAAAGGATGTCACATTCTAATAAATATCAAAAATGCTTGGTTGCAAAGTTGTTGATAAGGCAGCCAAAACTTTCCTTCGATTTCAGGAACAGTATTAACATATTCATTTTTAATCCTCTTTTATCTGTTTGGAGCAATTTGTCTTTAAATTTTTATTAGTTTTTATACTTCAGTACTTCAAGGTGTTCAAATAGTTAGCTTCAGAAGGTCCTAAAATTTGTAGTAAAACCAGGGTTTTCAATAAGAATCAGAGTAGGTGGCAAAACCGTAAAAGTAGGCGGCTACAGATCAACTCGTAAAAAAATGCAAGGTTACCAGGATCACTGTTCGCTTCATCACGAACGATCACACAGAACAGCTGCTAGAAAACGCAAGTTTTTTTGGTGTTTTTCATGTTTAAATCTTGGCAAATGGTAAAGGTGTGATTGCAGTAAATGCTTCTCGATCTACTTCTATTATTTGGATATTTCTTCCGTCAAAGTAGGCGGGGATTTAAGTGAAATAGCCAGCGAATTTTGCCGGCTGCCGGCTCTTATTGAAAGCCCTGTAAAACGTCCTTAAAAGTCCTTAAAAAGTCCTAAAATTTCAGAACAGTTAATCCAAACGAACCCTGTTGTATTCATGTTAAAGTTAATAAATTTTTATCTCTTTTTCTTTTAGATTAAGATCGAGGAAGACGATAAAGAGTTAATTGACAATTTAGTTGCTTCTGGCATCAAGACAAATTCGCAAAGTGTTCTTTCTATGGACTATTTTAAGGTTTGTTTGATGCTACAAATGTGATATCTGTACATTTTTAAGAGAAACTGAAACAATTGGAAGTTTTTTTATCACAATGTTAAAGAAACTAATGGTAAGTTGTTTGCATAATCAAGCAGTTAGACAGTAAGAATATTAATAAACAAGATTTTGGTCTCTTAGTCGATGTGCGGGATGTAATATGCTAGTGTTAATTGTTATGGTTGCAATTAACTCTGTATGGTGTAAATATTTACATCTTTTTAATACTTTTGTACTCTCTCTATAATTTTTATACTCGTGTTATCTGTCTTGGTTTTTGGTGTTCTGCATTTACATACTTTATACTGTAGGTCCGATTTGAGAATGTCCTGGATCTCGTCAGAACAAGAAAAGTCTTCCTTAAAGAGGTATTATACATCTTATGTGATAATATTGGCGGTTTTTGGTCTTGGTTTTGGTTTATCTCGAGAAAATCTCTGTTAAAAAGAAACCATTAAAAAACGAGTTCTCAAGCCAGCTTTACCTTAATGAACTTGAACTTTTAATGCAAATCACCTTAGGCTTCTGAGAAGGAATGCTAAACTTCAACAGTTATATAGGTTATTTTGGTACTTCATGTAAGTTTAATAATTACAGCCGTTTTCATTTGCCCGTGCATTCCCACAGGTTGTTTCCGACGATGTGCTCGGTTTTTGGTGGACGTCAATCAAACCTTGTTTAACTAAGGTCTTGTTAGCAACTGCTTTAAAGGAAAGGCTTTTGATTGACGTTCACCAAAAACGAGCTTGGTAAACAATCTTCAGGACCGCACTTGTAAGGGAAAACGGCTTTAACACATAATTATTTATTTGTTATTAGTATTTGTTATTGTAGGTTCTTTTAAACATAGGTTTCCGAAAGCTAAAACCTTTTCCCGGCCTAGTGGCCCATTAGGCCGGCGTTTATCTCCAGTTGCTGTAGTGTTAAGCGGATGAGAGTCTTTGACTCCCCCTGGATGGGACACTAATCCATCGCAGGTTAGCTCCCAACTGAAGCTGGTACTCATTTGCCGACCTCGTAAGGATGGAAAGCTGAGTAAGTTTTGGCAGAAAAGAAGGTTCTACTAATGTTCCAATTTCGGCAGAGCCGAGGAATCGAACCTTGGACCATGTGGTTGGAAGGCACAGAGCTTAATAACAGTGCCAACCACGCCGTCTCTTTGTTGTTGTAGGTTCTTTTAAACGTAGATTTGACCTGCATTTTTTTCTTGTTTGGGAACTTTTCTCATTCTTATCTGTGTAACTATAAAAAGAGCACCTTTATTTGGTCACCAGCTCCTCTTAGTTGCAATTACCCTCAAATAACATGCTCCTCTCATATAAGCGCTGAAAACTAAAATATCTATGTAGGAAAAAGCAAGCCAGAAGATAACTAAGGATAAAAAGACGCTCCGTCTTGTTTAGATAAGTGCCGTCCCTGAACAAAACCCGCATGTGGCGAGTAATAAAATTTAATAAGCGCCGCTGCGTTTTTTCGATCAAATACGGTATTTGAAGTACGTACATTATCGCGAATATCGTTTGTAACGTCGTCACAGATTACCACATAACGAGTTCAATCAAGATTATCTCCGTATACCTATGGTTGGCATTGATAAACTCAATAAAATTCACCCATTGCAAATGGCTGTGGCATCATTGGGAAGGGGGGGGGTAAATAGGGGTATGCAAATACCCCAAACCAAAAATATCTCATTTAACTTAAATCATTTGACTAACAACTTTGCGCGATAGTGCTTAAATTGCTCTCTGAACTTAAATCAGTGTCTTTTGCACCTAATTTCTTCGGAAGTCAAAAAGTTGAACTTTGAGTTTATCCTTTTCGTTGTATAGTTAAATAGTGGGAATCAGGTCCATTTCGGTTAATTACCTTTCATCACGGTATAAATAGTCATTTTTTCCCTTGGAGAGAATAATTTCTTTATGTTATAACTTAACATGGTGTTTGTCTCTAATCATCTTCAGGGATATGCCTATGTGCCAAGATCAGAGCTGGTTTCAATTATTGTCAATGTGTTCAGGGCTCATCTTTCCCATGCTTTGGCTGTAAGTTGAAAAAAACAAGCTGTAGTTTCTTTGCATTATGTTAGATGCACTACTTTGATCAGTCGATCATGATCTGCTTATCAGTTGGCTTTAACTACAGTAATTGAATTACCAATATAGAATTATTTAGTTATTTGGTTTTAGAGCTTTGAATTTATCACTTATGTATTAAGATTTCAAAAAGAATTCTATAGTTCTACTACTACAAATAAAAAGGCTCATGATTACCTACAGAGTTTGACATTAACGGTAGCTCGATGGCCCCGAGGCATTTTTTGCTCTTTTGGGACTTTTGAAAATTGGGGGCCCAGTGGGACGAGGAACTTTCTTGAAAGTAAGTTTGTAAGATCTGTCAATCATCAGAATCATGGATGGTGGAAAGCTAAAACAGTGTGCCAAAAGTACTGATTCCTTCCACAGGCAACTAAATAATATGAATGAAACAATGTTTGGCCCAATATAATTTTATTGGGACCGTAAAATTCTAGTTGTAGTGGCCGGATGGGCCACTAACAAAAAACGTCAAGTCAAGCCCTGACCAGGACATTTTGTTTGTCTCCAAATAATTAACAATTAGACCTCGAGGACGAATGGACTACGAGTCAAAAGCCCATGAGGCTGTAGGCCGAATGGACTATTCAAACTCGTAGTCCATGAGGCCGAGAGGTCTAATTGTTTTAGTATAAACCTATTAACG
>JAOEHV020360729.1:0-24370 GCA_025447995.2 Isaurus tuberculatus | reverse complement strand
GTAAAGTGAAATTCTTTGGCCATATAATAAATCCTTTATTGAACAAGCTTATTCGGTCAAGATGGCTGGATATTGGCATCGTTCTTTTTTGCATTTTCATGGACCTCGACTTTGTCTCAGTCCATAATAACGCAAAAAAAGAACTTGGCCAATATCCAGCCATCTTGGCCTCACGCTTGTTCAATTACGCATATGTATTTTACTTCCATTTGGTCTGTGTCAATGGAAAATCTTTACAAATGTAACACTTGATATTTGCAACTAATTTTTGAGGTTAAAACTCTCAAAATATTTAAGAACATCTAGTCCCAAAAAACTAGAGGCTCTTATAAAAATAGTGTATCTTGCTGCTTAAAATAATTAAATTAATGAAATTTAAAAGTTTGTGATGACTAAACAAAAAAGTTTTCTAGATTAGAAAAAAAATGAAAGTAGAGTAACAAGAACAACTAACAATTTTAATTTATTGTGAAACAACTTATTAATTTTTATTCCCATTAATATCTCACACCTTTTTTGATTTTTCTAATCTGAATTTATAATATCTGTTGGCAGCTAATATATCAAAATTTGGCTCGCAGCAAGTCCAAAGCGATTGAAATTCAAATGAATGCATGAAAGATAAAATAAAAAAAACAAACTACTACTACGAAATCTATAAAATCTTTCCGCGCGCACAAGTTCTGACGTTTGTCAAGAAGCGAAATCTGACGCGAGTTCAAACTGAAAAGAAAACTCCGCTAGCGCGTGGTTCTTAATTCAAGTAAAAAATTACGTTTATTGACATATGCAAATAGCGTTCTTTGTTCGTTCGTGTGATATCGAAGACAACAGCTCAAACAGCTGACGTTAAACGCTGAAGACTTGCTAATGCTCAGGTAAATTCAAAAAATAAATTTCATTGATAAAAACGTGATTAAAACGTGAAATTTTTGAAAAGCGCCTACGGCGAAGATGGGTTTTGGAGTCCACCGATTTGTTGATCCTGTGGATCAAAACTTACTTTGCAGTATCTGTGCTGGAGTTTTAGAAAATGCTATTATAACGCCTTGTGGTCATTCATTCTGCGAGCAGTGCTTACAAACATGGCTAGAAAGGCCTCAAACAAGCTCTTGTCCATCTTGTCGTTCCAAAGTTTCTCTTTATGAGATAATACCAGTACTTGCTTTGAGAGGAATTGTCGACGGACTTGCCATTCATTGCGACAATTCAGAAAACGGATGTAAGATGGTAGTAAAACTTGACTGCTTGGACACTCATCTCAAGTCCTGCGGTTACAGCCAAGTTGAGTGCGCCGCATGTACGACGAAAGTGAATAGAAATGAAATGGCGAAACATCACGAGCAATGCGAAGTTTTAAACGCTATTGCGGCAAAGAAAATTGAACAAGACTCAGAAATAAACATCGAAAAACTAAATAAACAAGTCGCAGCTTTAGAAATGGATCTGAAAAAAACAAAAACGTCCCTTACAGAATCTGAAAGCGAGGTGCAAAGAGTAAAACGGGATCTTCGTGAAATGCGGTTCCAACTCGAGTTACGTTCAACGGAAGAACAAGAATTCGACGCGGATTGGGATCCAGAATACGCCTACGGATATTCCCCCTACAGTATCGCTCAACTCGCTGGCCTAATTTCTCGGTTTTTGCTCAACAAACCGTACTACATCGATCGAAATCGCATTTTCAACGCAGCAAAACGCTGCTATGACTACTACCACACTTACGCCGGCTATTCCCAAGATGTCCACATGCTCCTTGCCACAGCATATGCGAGCAATTGGTTTACGGAAAATCAGCGAGTCAACTTCGACAATTGGCTGCAAAATTTAGCGAGGGAAAGATTTATATCTCTTCTTTAAACTGTGAGTTTAATTGATGATATACTATGAAAAATCTCAGTGAAAACATGTATACCTGATGAAGTAATTTATTTTCTACAGAAGAGACAAGAGTGGCAGAAAACTAAATTTATCATTATACTTATAAATTAGTTTCTGCTTTTTGCTGTGAAGGTTATTTTGAGTTATAAATGAGAAATATAACAATTGATTACGGAGAAAAAGAATTAGTTTAAAGTGGCTGTTACGAAAACACGTATGCCAATAATTTAGTCAAATCAGAGTATAACATTCATTGTTCGAGTTGTTTTTGCCACTCTCTTGATTTTAAAAGGCTTGATTGGTTAAACATCTATAATTTAAAAAGTTATTTATAAAAGGGATTAAACTGTTGTATGAAGAGGTTAAAAGATGGCAACATTTTAGAGCAGGCAGCTGGACACTGTTGAAATAAGAAGATACAAGATTAAAAATGTTAGGTCCGATTGTTTGTCAGGTGTTATGAATTTTAAAAGTTTTATACCGACCCCATTTCTCGCTTCAATTTAACGAAATAATTGTGTTAACAATAACAAATCATTAGTTTTGCAAACATGCAAACGCCTATACTTGATATTTACAGCTTTAACAAAAACAAAATTAAAAATGTTAAAAATTATATTTCCACTTAAGTTTGAAACACTATACAGATTAAGTTTGATGAATTGATAATCGTGAAGCAGCTTCACGCAGAAACTAAGTTTTACTGAAACTCTTGTCCAGCTGTACACGTTTTTTGTATAAAAAACAGCGAGTTTACGCAGAGGTTCATTTTTTCTCACTTTTTTGACAATTCAACCTAAAATTATTAATTTTTTTAGTAACTTGCGATTTCCGCGATTATGAAAATATTACAATTGACAAAAATACTAAACATTTACTATTTTTATATCAAACAAAAATTTTTGGTTAGCTTTTAAAATTGTGAACTTCTAACTTTGTTTTTACAAAACACTAACGTTTTTCTGACCAAAACTAGTACTTCAGCCCGAGCTCGTTCTTAAAGTGCATATGAATTTTTTTTTTTTTTACATAAATTGCTTGTATATGTTCATCTTATCCAAAATATCTGATTTTTTAAAAACGAGCGAAACTCTTTTATGTGGGATGTTACTAAAACTGGGAACGGGGAACAGGGATCTGGGAACGAGCGGCCAGCGGAAATAAGTAAAATAAATAAGTAAAATATTTTTTAAATTTTTTTTTTAATTTTTTAATTTTTTAAATCAGTAACATAAATAAATAGACTGTTTGTAGCGGCAATACTTGAGTTTAAAATTGCACTCTATTGGCGGCGACCGGTTTCGGTATACAACCTTTTTCAAGCCTGTGCTAAACTCGTAAGATACTCGTAAGATACTTGTAAGGTATACTGTATATCAGGTATCTTACGAGTTTAGCACAGGCTTGAAAAAGGTTGTATACCGAAACCAGTCACCGCCAATAAAGTGAAATTTTAAACTCAGGTATTGCCGCTACACACTGTCTATTTATATATTTTACTGACTCCCTGATGAAGCCCCATAGAGGAGAAACGCGCCGGAGAATAAAAGAAGTTTTAAATACAACTCAGCGGTCTGGTTGTGCTGCTCATAAGTCACTTTAAAAAAAAAATGATGAAAAATAAAATTTAAAAAAAATTTAAAGATTTAAAAAAATAAAAAAAATAAAAAGAGATGAGAGAAGGTTATTTAACAACTATATATTGTCATTATCTAAGTTTAGGCTTTGACAATTGTTATCAATATATCGAAGAAAATAGTTCAATAACTTAAGATTAACTTATTATAGAGCATATGCTTAGGCCAAATAAAAAAAAAATTCCCGGTTTCTCATCAGCGCCCGCATATCAAAATAGCTGCCCCATTTGTTGTCGACCCGACCTCGGTGGAAGCTCAAGCCCAAGTGACAAAATGACCGTTGCAAAAAAAAAAAAACTAAACTAAGCTAACACTGAAAGCTGCATAAATTAAATATGAATAAATTGAATGACATGAATAATTTGATACGCATGATAAATAATATGACACCATTAACTTTCTTTTAAATTTGAATAGACGCATGGAAAGAAAAGTGCATTGTCGATCTGTTCCGTGAGCTGAACTAAAATGACTCGTTTGCTGTGCTTCCTGCGCTGCAGAAAAGAAAAAACTAATAAAAATAAAAGCCTCATGCCGCATTTACATTTACAAAATGTTCTGATGAGAAACCGGATTTTTTTTGTTTGGCCTAAGTGAACGTCTTTATTAAATCCGCTTTTAAATATGTATACCTTTTACTCGACTCTATCTCGACCACATCTACAGTAACAACTGAAGAAATTTTAAAAACGAACACTAAAAAGATGTGCATTTACTTAGATTTTAAAATTAAATTTTCTAATTTATAAAAGCCTCGCTAACCTTTTGCGTCCGCCATTGTGCAATACCGACGGGGTGGGCCGTCTGCCTCACGTGTCGAAGGTCTGCCTCTTTTTACTACACCGTTTACCACTCGTTCCCAGATCCCTGTTCTCGGTTTTAGTAACATCCCTTTTATGTGTTATTACTCGTGCCCAGGCCGTAAGGCCGGCACGAGTCAAGGTTTAGGCTTCATATCTATCGTCGTAGTCGCAAATGTGTATGCAAATTAGGCAGGCATGGAAACGAGGCCATGCACATTTGGCGTCGCGACAACGTGACTTACAGTGAACTATTGAAAAGTATTTCTCTAAATGGCCAAGGAAATTTAGCTTAAGTTGACAGTAAAACTAAGAAGGAAAAGAAATAGCGAAATTAATCGAGTATACATGTCAGCTGCATGTGTTTTTAAAGTGTCAAGGTTACTTTGCATTTTGGAGAATTGATCTCAGAAATTTAAGGTGAAAAGTAATTATTGCATTCTATGTTCAATGTCTTTATTTTCGGAGGAAGGCTTCCTCCAACTTTTGAACAAAGCGAAAGTTGCATTCCACTATAAGCAAAATCCTCGGCTGGGCACGAGTAAACGCACCATTGTGCGTCTAGTTTTTAATAGTTTGAACGTTTAAAATCTGTATTTTATTACAAGTGTCTCCATTTTCGTTCGGCCAAAAGCCGAGATTAATTTTACAGGATATGACGTAGCCAGTGGTTCCAAACGTTTGACTGTTATGATGGAAAAGAGGAAAAAGACGGAAGGTGAAAATTATTTCTCAACCAGAGGCCTAAATGTGCGCCATTAATTCTTTCATCGAAATGATCGCAAGGTTCAAGAAAGTGAAGAGACAAAAGAACGCCGCTTTGGAACCACTGGCTACTTCATCAGATCCTAATTCGTCACCAGTCTTTGGAGACATCATTGAGGCCTTTTAACAACTTTGAGGGGTAAAAACAACGGATATTTAACCTCTTTAGCTATTTTTCATTCGCATTTCAGAATCAGGGTGTTTAATCAAACTAACGATTTATGCAAATTTTTATTTTATTTTATATGCACTTTAAATTCGGTTTTATTTTCACACAAATCTCACTCCGCGTGTTTTTAAAAAAGGCACGAGCCCCATTTTTGCAAGTACTTGATGTGAAACATCCAAATTCTAAAAAACCCATTTGTTTAAATAGTACTTATTTATTAAAACCCGTACTTACGTCAATGTTGTATTGCATCATCAAAGAAACAATGGCCATATGCAATTTGTTCTCTAAATTCCATACAATACATCTGTAACCCACTATTTGTACGGCTGTGTATTGGTTGAATAATTCTGGAAGAACTTTCAAATTTATTTGTGGCATGTTTGATTACTTAATAATTTTTTTTTGTTTGTTTTATTCGCGATGGAGTTTTCTCTTTAAATTTTTCTTGAGATATCATCTTTCAGAATTTGAGTTTGACAATTCTTGTGATGTTTACATCAACGAAAATTGTAAAAGATTAAAACTACACATAACACATCAGGCTTTTTAAAAAAAACATCAATGTACAGCTCTTCAAAATGTCGTAAAATTGTTTTAAATTTTTTGGCAATTTCCTTTTTTTTGTCTTCATGTGTGTTTTCATCTTTGGCAAGATTTCAGTAAAACCTACTTTACTTAACTACTTTACTTAACTAAAACAATTGTTACTCTGTTAGAATCGGGATAATTATTAGAATTCGTAAAATAAGCATCGCAATAAATCAACGAGAATCTAAATGCGGGCCACATCCACACGAAGGCATTGCTTTAAAAACCACTCAAAGTAAGTGTAAAAATTTAACGGTCCACATAAAATAATAACTTCGTTTTCATATCCTTCTAATACGACCTTTTGAATCCTGGGCATTAACGAACATGCGCAGTGACATTGTTGGCCACGTGATCTAAAGTTTACGAGTGTAAACAAAAAAAAAATTGAATCGCTGCATGTACGAAAAAGTCTTTGCGTGGAGACGGCCTCAAATTACAGCTTAAAGGGGCCAAACTCACTTGCCTATAGTTGTCCTCTTATACATGGGCCAGGTTAAACTTCTTTTTTTTCATTTATTTTAGAGTTGTTGTGCTTAAAATCTGTTGTACGTCATTTTCAAAAGTGCGTGAATGACGACACGAAACCTTAACCTCCCGATCCTCTTGATTCTCCCCTTCCCCCCCCCCCTTCATCCAAAAAAAGAAGCACAGCAGAAATGAATCTTCGGGGGGGAGGTAGGGGGGGGGGCGAACTGTCTAGTTTATACCAACTTATTTTTACCCTCCTCTGTTTTAGGGATATAAAACTGAAAACACCTTTTACGGCATTGAATTTAAAGGGGTTTTTTTCCTTTTAAAAGAAGAACAAAGATTATACTAAAGAAAAAATGGAGTATCGTTAAAAACTCCTCTTGCTAGAAAAAAAATAACAATAAGCTACTAAATGTGATATAAGCCGTCTTTAAAAAATCTCTCTACTCATGTTAAATAAAATAATAAGAAAAAGAGAAAATTGTCATTTACAAGTTTCATAATATGTTCGTCCAATATGCTACTAAGTATCTATATACCATTTTCCTACAATTTATGTGAAGCAAGGCTCTACTAGAAAATCATCGAGATCCTGGTAAAGTACTAGATGAGATTGCAGATTCAAGCGAAAAAAATATTGTGATATATCTGCATGAGGATGCTTCTGCTACAAAGCCTGGAAACATGGTCGAATCTAAAAATTAACTTTAAAAACCTTCAAAAAGGGTAAAAACATATTTGCTCTATCTTTTGGAAGACTTCTTAGGTATTTTACGGAGAATTTCTTTCAGTTTTTCATAGCGGCCCGACACGAGCTGAAGGTTGCCGAAAACAGGATCGAGCCACAAGATGCGATCCTCAAAACTAAGTTTTTGTAAGACAGTGCTTGATGTGTAGAACCTTGATAGTGCTTCCATTGGTAGTTTGATTCTTGGTTGAGGCGGCGGTGAAAGTTTCTTCAATGGCTTAGTGTGACACTGAGAAAGTGGCTCTTTTAACCACCAGCCGGTTTGACATTTTTCTTCTCTTTGCTCCTGCTCCTCATCTTCTTCCATTTCGTCTTCTTCCCCTTCTCCACTAACCTCCTCATCGGATTCAATTTCACCCTCTTCTAGCTCAAGGTCTTTCTTCTGATGCTTTCCTTTCTTTCTACGCCTCGCAGGTAAACTTGGGGTGACAAAATACAACTCAGCCTTTCCGGCGCCTTTTGTGGTATATAGTGCATGAGGTGGAGTCTCTTTGGGTAATGGCGGACGAGCAGGAGTCCGAGGGGGTGTTTCCGATGGTATCGGAGGTGGGTAAGGTGTGCAGGGGGGTGTCTGAACTGGCAGGGGAGGAGGGAGTGGGGTTCTAGGTGGGGTTTCCAAAGGCAGAGGAGGACGATTAGCTGTTGGAGAGTAAGATGAAACATTTTCTTTGTGCTTCTCATGAGTTGCATGTCTGTATTGCTTCATGAGTGATTTCTCAGCTTCTCCAAAGTCCAAGGATGGATGAGTTGGTGAATACCCACCTTCATTTTCTTCATTGTCAATATCATACTTACCCTTCTTGTTCAATGGCTGTTCTACAGCTGGTGTGCTGAACTCGAATGATGAACTGTGCACAACTATTGAAAGGAAAGGATTGTTAAACTTAATTGTATCTCATTTTGGCTGTTATTCTCACTCATAAGTAATACAGTCAACTCTCTATTAAAGGACACCTCTATATGACGGACAGCTGGCGCTGGTCCCGGCCGTTTCTCAGTCATTTTACAACAACCAAACTCTCTATAAGACGGACAACTCCATAAGACGGACAACAGACACTTTGAAATGGTCAACGGACACTTGTGAGGTGCTGAATGTGACCGCAAATTACGATTTAGGGAAGAAAAATTCTTAAATTACCAAGTACCAATCTATCCATTTTTCATTTTTCTGCTTAAACTGTAGCCATGTATATGAGCTATCGAAATGTGAACATTTTAATCCAAAATCTACTTTTTGTTTTTGAGATATTTCGATACACGTTTTTAAACTCTTCGTAAACAAAAGTTTTCAAAGTGTTAAATCTAACAGCTTGTTAATTAGCAGTGATGACTGATCAAACGAAACATAATATGACGGATCTTTGCGGTGAATTGGAAATCATTGTTACGCTCAAATATATCTGGAAAATAATTTTCATCTCAAAAGGTATTTCAGCTATTTTAGGTAACATTCCTAGTGGCAAAACAATAATCGAGCACACTCAGCAACTCTTCTTCCTTCACAAAGATATGCAAGATAAAATTATTCTGCACCGATATGGCTGAGGTCATTGTTCAAATATTATTGAAGCCTGTTTTTTTTTTGTATTTCAGGCTTTTCTTTTTCAATTGGTTAAGTAATATATCAAACACGAGAGACAGTGTTTTATCACATTTCAAAACACTGAGGAGTGAGTTGAAAGTACGACGCGCCGCGGAGTATTTATGACGAAATTCGAGGTGTTTTGGAAATGTGATGAAACACTGTCTCGAGTATTTGATGTATCTTCTCAATCGAAACTAAAACTAAGGAGTAAACGAAGAAATAAAATCGTAAAAATATATGCTAATTAAGATCACATTTCAAACCATGGTCACGGCTATGATTTCTTTTGTTTTAACTTGATGAATTATTAATGAGTTTGAGAAATTATTATCAAAACATTGTTGCCAAATAACCACAGTACAAATTTAGTCTTAAAACTGTTCTATGTTCTTAGCCTTCAAAACTACAAAATTATTCGCTTTAATCAAAAAATCTTCTGATATTTCTTTTCTTCAGGAAAAAGCCCTGCCAAAGTTGACTGTGAAAATGGGGAAAGATAATGTCCTAATTTAGTAATTTTTTGCAGGTTCACAAAAGGAAGTAGGTTTGATGTTCTTTTTTCCCTTAAGAATTTCATTGGCTTGCCAGCATTTTTCAGCAAGCAATGTTGATTACTTTGGCCTAAGAAGGCCTGGAATTTTTTTTTGCTAAGAGTGATTACAACAATATAATTTTTCACTCAAAGTTAGACTAGTTAAAATGATCAGCCTGGATATTTTTATCTGAGTTTCTATAATTTGTTAGATTGTTTTCACATTACAAGTTTTAGTTAAGAATACAAAAATTCAGACAGAAAAATTTGTTGTCCCACCTGGTAAGCCATGCCACAAATAATTGAATTTTGGATAGCCCATTCAAACTTTCTCTTGCCGTAGGCAATCTAGCTAAATCTTTTTATGAGCCTAGTGGCCCATTGGAACCAGCTCTTATCTCTGGTTTCTGTAGTGTTAAGCGGATGAGAGTCCATGACTCCCACTGGACGGGACACTAATCCATCGCAGGTTAGCTCCCAGCTGAAGCTGGTACTCATTTACCGACCTCGAAAGGATGGAAAGCTGAGTAAGCTTTGGCGGAAAAGAAGGTCACATAAATGTTCAAATTTTGCAGAGCCGAGGAATGGAACCTGGAACCTTGTGGTTTAAATGCATAGATCTTACCAACTGCGCCAACCACGCCACCATAATAGTAGGCAATCAATCAACAGTAAATTTCAAACACTGCAATATACTTTACCTCCATCATCAATCTCCATATCCTTCTCATCTCTTTCTAATTCTTGCCTTTTCCTTTTTTTTGAAGGTTTTAACTTGTTGCTATGGTTACCACTCTGCTGTCCTCTTTCCATTGTCCTTTGGTATATTTGCATCATGTTGGCCAATTGTTGATGATGTTGCATCGGGGGATTATGATGATCTTTTACACCTAAACAAAAAAAAAGTTATCACTAAACATTAGTGGTGGTGATAGTACACACTGCGTATCTGTCTTTTCTAAAAAAGAGTATTTTATGCAATTAAAAAACTGTAACTTGTTTTAACCAAGGAGTTAAAGTACTTTGCCTTTAAAGATCAATATGACTGACATTTCTACTACTTGTTCCACAGTAGTTATCAGAGAGTCAAAGTGGAATAACCAATTTCTAACAGATTTGTACAATTTTACAAGTTCAAACACCTACCTTCTGGCACTGGGACATTGAGTCCTTGATATTCAACAAAGATGTCCTTGTTGTCTTTAATGTCCCTCTCATCCAAATCCTCGCCAGTGTAACTATCGATATTCCCTTCGGCATCATACAGTAAAAGTTCTGACTGTTGATTATGTGGCAGGTATCCAGGGGGATAGCCAAGGTTTCTCATTTTGTAAATATATGGTGGCAATTCATCAGGTTCGATACCCATGGCTTCTCTTAGTTTATCACTTATACGACCGGGCTTAAAGTTCATAAAACCTCTAGAGCTTAAAATTCCATGATATCTTGACTTGGGTAAAAAAGGTGTTCGCTGATTTGAAGAGAACTGACTGCGATTTGCATTAATTTTTGCTGTGTCCTGAGGTTCTGGGCAATCCTGCAGACTATGTGTTGTACTGTCACAGTTAAAACATTTCTTCATAAATTTCACTTTAACTTTGGGTGTTTCGTCGTTGCAGGGTAATACCTTACGGAAAACCTGATCATAAACAGGAACACCCCAGCCTTCTGTGACGCCTGGATTAAAATTGCTCAATGGAAAACCCAAACAGTCGATGCAAAAAACATCGAAGTATTTCACAGAGCTAATAATAGCGGCGTCACTGTTACTCAGTAGATGAGTCCCATCGTTAAAACCATTTGCTTTGGAGTTACTTCCTCTGTCATTCAAAAATAAATTTAATTCAGTCACAGAAGCTTGGAATTCGGGACGCTCATTATCAACAAACGACTCATCTTGTTTCTCGGGTCCCAAATTTGATAAACCTTGTAGAAAACTTTCAATCTTTGTTTTTTGAGCTCGCGACTCCTTGTTATCAAAGTAAATAGCCTGGAAAAACGGAAGGGAAGAAGTTTGCTTTTCACAAGATTTCGACTGTAAGAGTTTACTCAATGCTGAACGAAGAAACGCATTTTCCTGTTTTAAGTCTTCTATTCTTGTCTCTTCTGTAATTTCATCATTATCTTCATTTTCAAAGTATTTTTCCATTGTTTGTAATTGATCCTTACGATCAAACTCTGCGAATAATACACTCTCGTCAAACTCTTGTTCTTTCACTTTCGCCGCCATCTTGGTTCACGCAGAGCGGCTGAGAGACCAAGCCAAACGAAAGAATGATTTATTCATGGGGCGAGTGTTGAAGTGCGGGCAGCCCAGACATCAGTACAGGGACGGGGGGGGGAGGGTGGATGGCTGGGGGGAAGGGGGAGTAGGGCTTTTAAATGAGCAGTGTATAACGTGTCAAAAAATAAAAATTGGTGTTGTGTAAATTTTTCTGAGGCATTAATTTTTGTAAATCCTTTCGAACGTGAATAAAATAAAATCACAAATATTTCGTTCTAGTGAATTGAAGATTGTCAAACAGTTCAAATCAACCCAAACAGAATACAGGGTTTACATTTAGTTATAAAGACTACCTGCAAACAGCCTAGGCTAATCAGGGCAGGTAGTAATGTTGACGGTCTTCAACAGAGGAAATCAGGTGAATAAAAAAAAAAAGCGAAAATTAAATTTATCCAGATGATTCAGAAAGAGAAAAATAAATAAATAAAACAATAAATAAATAAATAAAACAATAAAACAATAAATAAATAAATAAAACAATAAAACAATAAATAAATAAATAAATAAAACAATAAATAAATAAATAAATAAATAAATAAATAAATAAATAAATAAAAACGTTATAAGAGAATTTGAACTTAGTTCAATGAAAAAAAAAAGATGGAAAGAAGAGGGAGTGGGTGTGGGTGTGGGAGTGGGTGTTATAATTTTTTCATTGCATCTGTAAGAGTAGATACGTCATCATAACTGTTCCGAATAATGAGAATTTGAAACAATGTTTCTTCAATTGATTTCTTGAATTTGTGTTTTGTTAGCTGTCTGAGACTTTCAGGCAAACTATTCCAAACTTTAGCGCCTATAACGGAAAAATAATTTTTATGATGATTGAGTCGAGAATAGTTAATAAAAAAGTTACCAGATGAAGAAGAGCGAGTATTATAATGGTGAACATCACGAGAAGTAGTAAATAATTCCAGGAGATTTGATGGAACTAGTTTGTTATGGACATCAAGCATAAGGATAGATAGGAGCTTGTAATGGAGCATAGGCAGCGGAAGAATATCAGATGAAAAAAACAGGGGAATGGCATGGTCATTATAATTGGCAAAATTCATAAGACGCACGGCCCTCTTTTGTAAAATTAAAAGTTTTTCCAAGTGAGTCTTGGCGGCTTGACCCCCGACGACGAGTCCGTATGAAAGGTATGGAAAGATCAGTGAAAGCAAATAGATAAAATTTAAGTTCAGTGGAAGCATTGTGGATATCATTTATGTAGATTAGGAATAACAGAGGACCCAGGACGGAGCCCTGAGGTACCCCGAACTCATCAATTTTTCCTTAGAGGAGATATAAGTGCCAATTTGTGCTGTTTGAATCCTACCAGTCAAATACGAACGAAACCAAACATTGATAATTCCGCGAATTCCGTAGTGATACAGCTTTTGTATTAAGATATCGTGATTTACGGTATCAAAAGCTTTTTGGAGATCCAAAAAGACACCACAAGAGTATAAGCCTTTGTCCATGTTTTTCTGTACTTTTTGTACAATGTCCAGTAAAGCATGTTCCGTTGAACGTTTTTCTCTGACTCCATATACTGAGATTAAAAAAGCCTGTGATGTTGTGCTTATCTAAAAATCGTTTTAGCCTGGTGTACATAAGCTTTCCAAAAATTCGATTGAGTATAGACAGAAGAGAAATAGGCCTGAAATTGTTGGGGTTCGTTTCATCCCCGGCTTAATTGAGAGTATATAAACAGTTTTTTTTTGTTTTAAACGCGGCGCTTATTGGAGTAAACACGGTATTTTATACAACTGAAGGTGCTGTAGTGTAAAGTGCTGGCGTTCCGAGTCATAAGCCCTTCGTTAGAGCGACCCTCATGCAGTATTTAAATTGTAATTCCTTTTGGTGACGATCAAAAAATTTTATACTGGAGTTGCAACAAAAATGGAACACATTACTGCATCATTATTAAGGAAGTGGCAAGATTTAATATCTACAAGAATTAGTTTTCTCTCGTTCATTAAATTCAGAACATAGAGAGGCTGCTAAATCTGCCAATCACCGACTTGTGATGTAAAATCAGGCGCGCCCAGTCCGTTAGTCATGAACTTGGAAAATTTTTGGAGATTTTGTAGCAAAAATGCAGTCTTCGAAATTTTTTTACGAACTCAATAAGGCTTCAAAGGTATGCAAAAAAAATAAAAAAATAGGCATTTTAAAGTATTCGTAACTGTTTGCCGACACAATTAAACTTCTTTAAAACAATTTTTGTTATCGAACGCTTATTAAAAAATATAACCAGTGACGATAAACAGATCGTTTCAAGTTTTTAAAGGTAACTATATCATTACTTTATCTCCAACGTGCGTCATGGAGCAAAGCCAAAGGTAAATAATTTTAAAATATACTAAGTCTATTAAGACTATGAACACAAATAAAAGCCACACATATCTATAACTTTTTATATTCTTTATTTCTACAACTCTATCATAATGGAAACAAGTATTCCAGTGTTTAAGCAGTCATAAATGCTGTCGGTTTAGTAGTGCCTGCAGCAACAATAGTTTGGTCCGCAACTTTTGCCATAGCAGGAGTGGTAGCGATAGATCTGAGGTCCAAGCAGGTACGGGTCCGTGTCTTGATGGTAGTTTGCTTTCAAAATGCGAGTCGCTTTATACACATGGAGGGACTCCAAGCATTCCCAGCGACTACAAAATGAAAATTATTAAAACTAATTGCAAAAAAAAAAATGTGAGAAAAAACAAAAAAAGAGCTAGCTTAGGTATGAATCACACCATAATCATGCGATAATTCAATTGAGATGGATGAAAAAAATTAGATGTTTGTTTAAACTCGGATTTTTAGAGCAACTGAAAAGCTAGGGAGCTTGGCACTAACAGGACACAGTTAAAAACCCAAACTGGTCTGAGGAAAATCAGTTGGCGCTGTTTATACAAAGGGTGGCGAGTTTGAGCCAGGGATCACCCAAAACAATTTGAACCCGGTGTAGCAGGCCAAATTAACCCCTGCCCAGATTAAATCCAGGAATAGTTTGGCCCAGGCCGGAGTATACTCGGGGGATAAACTGGCCTAGGACAATTAAGCTATACCCGGGGGTGTAAATAGCTTAGGCCAGACACTAACCTTCCAGGCAAGAATATATACCTGTCTAACGTGGTAGTTAAATCTCAAAGTTTGAAACAATGCCTCTTTAATTAATTTGTAAAAGCGGAGTCGTAAACTGTCACTTTATTTTAACAGTAAGTTGGTTGAGTCTCCAATTTCTTTTCAAGACTTGACATATATTTGCTATCTTCTATGATAAAAAGGTTACAAACCGTAGATTTGAAGTTGAAGTTTCAGGACGTCATGGCTTTTATTATGACGAATAGTCAAATTAATTGAACATGATGTTACAATTGCAATATAATGTTTTTGGTGTATATTCATTTTAATTCGTAAGTACTACTGAGAAGTGTGGCAGTAGTCTCTGATCTTTGTAGAAGTCTCATATTTTTACTGATTCAATTTTTCTAGTTGAATATATAAAAGTCTATGTGCTTAGAGTTTTAAGTTTTAATTCAGACCTGAGCTCCCAAAAAAAAAAACTTGAAAATTATCAAATAAGTAATTCTTGTGTATATCACTGATACTCCTGATATTATGGGGGTATAACCTTGCCTGAGGGGTATAAATTGGCCTGAGCCATAAATATACCCGGGGTATAATCTACCCTAGGCCCCTTTAATTCCGGGATATACTATGACCTGTTACACCAGGACACTCCCATACTAATCCAGCCCCCTTGACCAACGAGCCACGTTGTCCCCATAGCAACCATTTAATAAACTTATTCATTTTCCGCTTTAGCTGGTCAAAGACCCCAACTTTGATACAGGAAATCATATCAAACGAAGAAGGATTGTTTTTGTGCCAACAACCAGAAGTTCTAGTGGAGGTCTATTCTGGTACCTAAATGGCCTTAAATAAAATTAAACTACCTTGGTTGTCATAAAAAATTATATATCTTTTTTGGACTAAAACATAGCAAAAGAAAGAGCAGCAGTGGTGATCTCAACAACAGAAGCCCACTTGCAACAACTGTTTTACACAATTACGTCATCCGTCAGCCATCTTGAATTTCTTAAAAGTTTCGGCATGAGCTTAATAATCGTCAACATACTATTTCTAAAAGATTGAGATGTGGGCTTTTGGGATGAAAACTTGCTTTTTATTCGTATTTTTACTAATTTTAAGAAAAACCATATGTAAGAGCAATTAAAATATTCATATACAGCTTTCCGAACCAGTTACCATACATGGCAACAACAAAAACCTAAAGCACAAAAATTTTCTAAATACTTTATCTCGCACCCTAACCTTAACCCTCTTATAATTTTATGAAAATAATAAAAATAGTCATCATAAAGGATAAAAAGTAACCCTTGTTTAACAAAATTTTCTACCTGTTTTTCAACCATTTAGCTTTGTTGTTAGTGTTGTACAGGAAATTTCCTACACAAATCTGGCTGCAAGAAATTTGGGAGTCCTTTGTACACTTCCGACGCACGGCAAAAATGTGACCAGGTCCAGTGGATGGAATGCTGGCGCACACCGACTCGGCCATTTCATCGAGGTAATTGTTGTAGAACGACAAGTAACGGCGTTTGGCCACATAATTTGCCTCATCTGAAGGGTTTCGAAATTGGTAATTAGCAAATTATCCTAATCATTCTAAGAACAGGTTTTCGTACTCTTAAATAATGGAAAAGTTCAATGAAATTTTTATAGTTCAAAGAAGAAGGACTCCACTACATTCATTTTTAGTGTATTAATTTGAACTTCAATGTGTACCAATCCTCTTAACTCAACTATATTTAAGTCTACTTTTTTTTCTTGACTCTTTTAATTTCCTTTCGTCTTCTCATCTACCCATGCCATTTCAATTTTGTTCTGTTATCCTCCCAAACCTTAGTTTAATCCAGTCTAAGTGGCTAAGCTGCACCCCAATCCTACTTCATTAAACTTCAGTCCACGTCCATTCCTCCACCTCCACTATATACCACTTTCCGCTTGTCTCAACTCAATTCCAGTCCCCCTTAGTGTATCCACTTCACTGCCATGCTGACGAGGCGAAAAAGGGCCGAAACAACTGTTCATGGCTGCTAACATCAGCCTCAGTCATTTTTATTTACGGTAGATTTAAGGAGTAATACCTACTATCACCATAGCCTCCATTCCAATCACTTTAATTAGGCCAGACTCTTCACTATACAACTCAAAAGGATCTTCTTTGACACTATACAACGAATCATGTTTTGTTACCTTGTTCTCCATTTGGTCCAGCCAAGGCTGCACTCATCACATAGAAGAAGAAGGAAAGGAGTATCAATGCTTTAACTTTCCAAACCATGGTGTTGAGTCTCCCCAGATGAATGGAAATCAAGTGTCTAGTGTAAAGTGGAGTTAAAATTAACGATTTGGTCTTTTACCATTTATTTATTTGTTCAATTATTTAATTCTTTCTGTCTTCCTTATTTTTCTTTTTTTCTTTTCTTCTTTCTTTCTTTCTGTCTTCCTTGTTTCTTTTTTCCTTCTGTTTCGAATCATCGTTAACCTGATCAAACATGTTTAAACGAAAAAAACGAAGGTCTTTGGTTTTTACGCAAAACTATGCAAAACGTAAGCCATTGAAACGTCCCTTTGAAATTTGTTGCTAAACAGCATCGAATCTTTCGGAAACATGTTTTAAAGAAAACAAACAAAGCCTTGTCTTGTTTTCTGTTCAGCGAACTTAGTGAAGTGCATATCAGTGTAAATGTGAAAACGAAATGAATTCAGCAACTGCATAACCTAATTTAAAAGACAAATAAATAAATAAATAAATAAATAAATAAGCGCTACTGCGGAAAGCGAAAATATTTTTCTGATCACCTCAGTCAAATTGATGTTGTGTCAAACTTCGTAAAAGGTTAACGTGAATCAAAAAATTTCCGAGATTTTAGCAAAATATCAAAGAAAAAGTCCTTCTCGAAACCAACCTATATATGAGCATTTGTCCACTTTAACTTATTTTTTAAAAAGCAGTTGAGAACTTTTTCTTCAGAAGCGATAAAAAGTTGAAACGAACAAACGAAAACTGACATACCTTGCGAGAGAACGGAAAAAAGCCCGCCACCGTTTTAAAGTTCACTATGTTGTTGTAAACTATCGTATAATGAATGATAAAATAAGCTTAGAAACGAGAAGGATTCCATTTAAGAATTATTTTTCTTACCTTTATATTCTTTTCTGTAAATCGGATACCGTCCTAAAAACAGTCCGCAATCAAAGACGATTTTGTTGAAATATGACGTGGAGCTTGGGAACTTATCATTGATCGCCGTAACATAAAACATGTTTTAACGTGAGTTCGTCTTACCATAAATTAACTTGTTTTCCCTAAGAGATTTTAAGTGCTCTTTGGCAAATATAAATTCAATCACGAAAATACAAGTAACTTTTTCTAATGTGTAAAGTTTGATGAATCTCAAATTTGCAAAAAACTATTGTTTTGTAAAACCAAACATAAGTTCTCAACTATATATAATATATCTACAAGTTACATTCATATAGAGGTTATCACCGAGATATTGCAGGTTTCAATAGATTTGCGAATGCTTTGAACACCATAATTGTTGACTTAGGTTTTGTAAGAAAATCACAAACAGCATAAATTATGTTATAAAAGCTTTCAACTGTCTGACACCTAAACTGTGTTTGAGATTTGTTAAAAGAAGATTTAACTATAAACTGGGGTATGACTTTTATAAATTTTATTTTCAGAAACAAAACATTTACTACAGTTTATATTGTATATAAAAAATATACAGTAGAATATTCTTTGCGTAAGCTTACTGTAATACAAATTCATTTCCTTGTGTAACTGTATATGCTGTCACTGCTTTTATTTGTTTCTTTTTTAAATGGAAGTGCGTTTGTTTCATTGGGAGATAGTTGGGGGGAGGGGGGAGGGGGGAGTAAAACTATTGGGGTATTAGAGTATTCAAGCATTCTGGGCAACATATAACAAACTTTAGGAAGAAAATTAGGGGCTTTTTTTCTGAAAAACAGGGATTTTTAGGGCAAGAAAATAGGTAGAAAAAACAACACCATACATTTCTCTCACTGATATTCATACTCCAATTAACATTATTCAACAAAAATAACAATGACTGAGACTTTGACCTCACGTCCGTAGAGTGATACAAGTTGAAGGATCATCTTTGGAATTAGTCCACAGATAAACTCCTGATGCAGATCCCATATCAAGCAATTTCAATGACACTAACAACACTAAATAATGGTCGCAAAAAAGAAAAAAAATAGGGAATTTTTATGAAAAACTCAAAAAATTGCCATAAAAGTAGGGCTTTTTAGGGTACACAAAAATAATTAGGAAGTTTTAGAAATTTTAGGGCCATCGGATACTCCCTTTCGAGTTGAAGCCAAGTTTTTATTTTTCAACCTCGTTCCGTACACTTTTTAAATTTCTAAATTGCCCCTAATTTGCCATTTATGATTTAGTTAATCAATGCTAGCCCCCCTCTATCCTCCTTATTTAGTTTTACCCCCCCCTCTCCATCCTTTTTTTAAAATTTCCCCCACCCCCCCGATCCTCCTTTTTGACCTTCTCCCTCCATTCTTCTTTTTGAGCAGTAAATGATAGTTTCGAATTTTAAGCGAGTTAGGAATAACCACGAATTTCGACCTCGAAATTATGCTGAGCGTAAGGCCACACCATGAGGAAATGATTACTAAAATTGTCGCTTCATAAACACTTTAAAAATGAGCTTTAACGAATCTTTCCTGTGTGGGTGGTGCCTAAATTTGACAATACATATGGCAATTTTCACAAATCAAATAAAACATGTTGATATTCAATTTGTCGCTACACTGAAGGCAGAAAACCGAAAACTCTGAAACCTTATGAGGACGTTGATAAGATCCTTCTCTCCTTATCTTCTTGGAAAAGAAAGTTTAAACCGTAGGTCAAGTCTCTCTATTGAGAGACAAATACAGGGCTCAAAGAGTCGAGGGTCTTAGATAGTCCGCAACAGCGCGTCACATATGTTAGAATAACCAAGAAATGCCCTCAGTAAATGAAGAGACAGACCACAACAGCGGGATCACTACCCTGCTCTTTTCGATAAGTGTGTGGGTTCTTTTTAAGTCCCCCGATAGACTGTCGAGAGACTGGACCCACGGTTTAACGTCCTTATCCGAGAAGACGCGAAGGTCTAACCATTTGCAGGTGTTACACAAAGGCAGCACCTTCTCCTCATTTATTTTAAGACCCTGACTGTTGGTCCGGCCGGGAATCGAACCCAAGCCCGAACCCGCTCAACAAACTAGGACCATACCAACTAGGCACTTGGCAGACAAACAAATGCATTGAAATACAAGAGTGCTAGGTTTTAAATTTGACTTCTTGTTGATTTTGCACCGAATGTGACAAATGTTAAAAACAATATTCTTTTGGAGGTAAAAATGCATGGACTATTTTTAATGTTTCCATGTGCCATGAAAGAAAATATAACTGATACAAAACGTTAAAGCAAATACGTCTGGCTAAAATAGGTATAAAAAAAACGCATGGAAACTGTTGTTTGTTATAAAGTTCTTGACTTGAAATGTGTGAAGTTTACTTGTGCTCAGCGTTAGACTTTTCGCTTTTATCCGGCCGTGATCTGAGTTATATGAATCAAAATCCTTATTCCGAAAAATTTTATAGGAGTTTTTTTATACGATTACAGTAATCACCAAAAACCTGGAAAACAAACCAAACTCCTCTTGATATAATCGTCTGATGTCTTTTTTGCTTCAGACCAAAGACTCTTCACCATTTTCAATCAACTATCTCTTCTCTTACTGGGCAGACAGGTAGCTAAAGAATCCTTACGCAGTTATGAACGAATAAAAACTTAGACATCCGTTAAGGACAGACCGCGTAATGGATGCTGGAGTTACATGCGCCTAATTTTTACCGTTACGCTTTGTTTAAAGTCACGCACTACGTCACGCAAAACCATTACTGAAGCAATTACTGGTTGCTGTGTCTTTGCTTGAAATACCACTAGCAGCAGCCAACCTATATAAAAAAAACCCAGACAGTAAATTTAACCTAGCACGTAAAAAATTTGAGAAAATTAATTTTTAAAAGTCTGTTCAACTACGGCAGGAGTTTCTATTTCACTTAGAGTGTCATGTAGAAGGTATCTAAAGAGAAATAATTCACTGATGTAGTGTTTAGAGCTGAAACGAGTTTTGTTATAGAAAATTCATAGTTGAAAATTTCGATCTTCGCCGTAAGTAGTGAGGACAGCTACAATTGGTCTGAGGAAGGGCTAAAGGACAACACAGTAAAAACGTAATGCTTGTGGGGTGTGGCTTGAAGATCGTCACAAGAATAGGTGGCACGGCTGGGTTGTTCAAAAGCTAATTAACTTAACTCTAGGTAAAGGCATATTTAAAAGTTGTTTCTGCATATTAAAAGTTTGTTTATTCGAAGCCTAACTTATACTCCGAGAGATGTTGAACTCCAACCCTAACAATTGAAAATGTTAACAATGGAACTCCGAGCAATACAAAACTCCTATCCCGAACGCTATTCAGGTTACAATCTCAGTCATCACAAACAGTGTTCAGAATTTCCAAAATTACAAATATGTTAACCCCAGATTTGCAAGCGAAGTCAGTCTGCGGTTCGTATCTCCCAATTCTTAGGGGCCGCGGAGAAGATTTTAGAGTGCGGGGGCAAATTCAAGTTTTCGGAAGCCGTAGCGGGCACAAAATTTATTTACTTTCTTGTTGTCAATTTATGCATGAAAAAAAAAAAACTTGCAATGAATCTTTTCTTGAACTGAAAGGTCAACTGACGGTTATATAAAGGATGATAACACTCACCACCCCCCCCCCAGCTTCGCGGCCCTGCTTGCTGCCACTACTAACGGCAATTGTCCAAAAGATACGGCAGCGTGACTTGAATGTGGGTGACCCGGGTTCAAATCCCCGACTGTGACTACTGAATGGATTTGTCCTCAGTGATCCCATAGACAAATTCACCACGCTGTGTAAATAGCCAACTGGTTTGCCTCCTACCAGTTCGGATTCTTAATTGGGGGAAGGGGGATTTTAACCATGGCAACAGAAAATCCCCTTTCGGGGAGTTGTTAATAAGTATTTATTATTATTTTTATAATAATAATAATTTAATAAATTAAATTAAATTAAATTTTTATAATAATAATAATTATTATTATTATTATGACATATGGAGCGCTTATTCGAAGGCCACTCTTATTTGAAAGAGACAGAATGTTTTTCATTCTGCTATTATACATTGCTTTACAATTTGGTACAGAATTTTAGTTATCGTTCCTCTTTGCCTATATCAGGTTCTCTCAATTGGGATTGCGGCGCTTATAATTCATAAAGTTTTTGGCGCAAAACGCAGCACTTATACGAGAGCGGCGCTTATTCGTTATTAACATTTTGGCTGAAAACGCAGCACTTATACGAGAGCGGCGCTTATTATTTATTAACTTTCGGCTCAAAACGCAGCACTTATACGAGAGCGGCGCTTATTCTTTATTAACTTTTGGCTCAAAACGCAGCACTTATACGAGAGCGGCGCTTATTATTTATTAACTTTTGGTTCAAAACGCAGCACTTATACGAGAGCGGCGCTTATTATTTATTAACTTTTGGTTCAAAACGCAGCACTTATACGAGAGCGGCGCTTATTCTTTATTAACTTTGGGCTCAAAACGCAGCACTTATACGAGATCGGCGCTTATTCGAACAAATACGTTATAGGAAATCAAAAGACAAACTGAAAAACCATCGAGTTTCACAAGCAGTTGCCTCAAACACTGACTGGGCTGTAATAAAACAATTTAAAATATCTCCAAAACAAAAGAAAAAATTACTTAGCTACCCCTATTTTTTTAACATTTTCAGATTCTCTGCCAAGGAGCTTGAAACGTCGGCTTCTTGAACTACTTACGCGATGATAAAAATTTCAACGTACAGTTGTGAAAATCAAGCGTTTTCGTAAAAATTATCACGCACCTCAATAGTAATCAAAATAAAACATTCAACAATTATTACCTAGCAATTCGCTGGGCACTCATTGGTTTCCTGGTTCCTGATGGTTTTGGTGGTGGACGTGGCATTGTTGAGTTTTGAGTTTGTTGCAGGCGTTGCTCTGCTAGCTTCAGGTTAATCATTCTAATGTGTTTGTTGTATTCCTCCTTATCCGTTTCCTTGGATTTTTCATATTTTTTTTCTCTCGTAGTACCTCCTTCCTTACCGGCAAAATAACGGCCCTTTAGATCATCTTGAACTAGCGATTTCCATTCCATTGAGTTTGCCATAGCGTCACGGCCAGAAGAGTGCGTTACATGGTGTGACGATATGGGTCGCTCAACAGATAGCTGACTGTCACTTTCTCCATCACCAGATGCTCGTTTCTCATACCCGATGAAGTTGTCAAAAGTCGAGTTAGCACTAAAATTCCTGTCCTGTCCAGAATGTTGTTGATATTTGCCAGGTTCGGGGCTTGTGCTAGTTACATTAACGAAATCTTCATCCTTTTGGTGGCCATCAACGGTGTCGTTAGAAAAGTCCATTTTACTAAATAAATCAGACCACCGTTGCCCGTTAGCGTTGGTGTTGTTAAAGGCGGAGTACTGACGTGCTGCTTGGCGCTTGGCCAGGCGCTGTAATGCTACAGCAACAGCGTGTTCATCAGCAAGTTTATAACCTAAGACACAAATATCATCATCATTAGTGTTATTATTATCATCATCACTTGTGTTATCATTATCATCATCATTAATGTTATCATTATCATCATCACTTGTGTTATCATTATAATCATCATTAGTGTTATCATTATCATCATCATTTGTGTTATCATTATCATCATTAGTGTTATCATCATTATCATCATAATCATCATTAGTGTTATCATTATCATCATCATTAGTGTTATCATCATTATCATCATCATCATTAGTGTTGCCATCATTGTTATCATCATCATTAGTGTTATCATCATTATCATCATCATCATTAGTGTTATCATCATTATCATCATCATCATTAGTGTTGTCATCATTATCATCATCACTAGTGTTATCATCATTATCATCATCATCATTAGTGTTGTCATCATTATCATCATCATCATTAGTGTTGCCATCATTATCATCATCATCATTAGTGTTATCATCATCATCATTAGTGTTGTCATCATTATCATCATCATCATTGGTGCTGTCATCATTATCATCATCATTGTTATCATTAATGTTATCATCAATATCATCATTCTAGTGTTATCACTATCATCATCATATCGATTATTATATTCTAATTATGCATAAAATCTTTGGTTGTTAATAATATTTACCTTTAGTTTCACCATGAACAACCCTGCCTCTTTTGGCTCCTTGTGTTGGGCTTCGATGTCCTTTTGAGGAAAATGCTGAAAAATGCTCAAAAGCTAAGCTGTTTTTCAACTTGATACTATTAAATTTATAATTGCATCCATTTTGAAATCACTTATGATTTCTAACTGCATGGTTTCAGCATAAATTGCCGGACCAGGACCCAGGGTTTTAAATTTCATACAAAGTTTCTTCTACAACAAGCGACTTACTAAATCGAAATGCAAAGTTTTTTCTTAATATCTTAGCGCGAACTTAGTCGCTACGCCATGTAGCAAAAATCTAGAGACTCTGGAGTGTTTATTAAAGTGCTACTAACACTAAAAAATTTTTTTGGCTCAAAACATTTAACATATAATTTTAAGTACTTTTGCGAAAAAAATTTTGAATTTGGTCAAATAGTTTTTTTTTCTACAGTGGCTCAAACTAGCAAAATTTGAGGCCATCGTGGTTAACGACCGCGT